>CABHPP010114114.1:2965-13950 GCA_902168425.1 Peromyscus attwateri
TCTCTCTCTCTCTCTCTCTCTCTCTCTCTCTCTCTCTCTCTCTCTCCTTAAACCTTCTCCTTGATATTAGTGCATGCTTTGGATGCGAATATGCAGAAGATGCATTGAGGAATTTTTCAGTGATCTGAAAACTGTGGGGAAGAACAAGGGCTGTGGATTTTCTCTAGAAAGCTCTGCCTTAGTTTCCCTGTCTTGGTCAAAGTATTTTTTTAAAAATTAAGAATACACACCTCTATTTCTCTGGTCTTGTTTTCTCACACTACTCAGATGACTTTCACTGGCTTGTTCCTGAGACTTACTCTTTTTGGCAGAGCAAAAAGAAAAAAGGAGGATGATGAGGAAGACAAAGATCATGGTCACTGACAGTCCAATCAGCATATGCAGGTTCCTGTGGGTACCTGGAGGAAGATGTGAGCCAAATAACTGGTAAATCTTAGTATCTCCATTTTGACAGATTGCATAGTATTTATCAATTAATGGATAATTGATATAATACTGCTTTAGGACAAGAGTCTTGATGGAGAACCCACTAGTAATATTCTGCTCAATGGAAACAGTATTAAATGGACTTCTAAATAATTATCATTAAACCTATATATGAATATATTTCTCAACTCTCACCAGAGGAATATACATTTGTGATAGATGGTGATTAATTCAGATACCAACAACTGGGCAAGTTGTGGAGATGAAGAGACTATAGAATTATGGCACTAAATGAGATGTTTGCATCTCAAATCCGTCTCCAAATGTTCAGCATCATTGAGAAAGATAAGGAAGAAGAGATTGCAAAAAGAGGCTATGGATAACCATAAGAAAGCTGTCTTCTGTACACTGAGGGCAGGTGAATAGATGAGCTTCAGAGGAGGTTGAGGTAGCATGCCCAAGAATGGTGCAAGTTCAAGCATGACCAAATCCAAGCATGGAGAGTGGAGGTGGACATGAGGTCCCATCTCTAGTCAAGGGGCTATAGGCTATTGGTGACTGTTGGGAGAATGAGTGTCAGTGTTAGGATGTTGTTACTAGTAAATTGACTATGCCCCAGCAGAAGTCCACACATCCAGGAATATATTGGTGTTATGCCAGTGGCAGAAAACTGCAGGACACTAGGTTCAAATCCTATGTTCAGTAGCTCAATCTGAGATTGATATCAGTGCTCATTAGGTCTGCTTTGCTTCTGTATCACCTTGAACTAAACATTTAATTCTCTTGTAGGGAAAAAGTGAAGTCAAGTCTAATCTGTCAGAAGTAGTATTTTTATATAAAATTTCCCCTTCTGCTCACTTGTTTCTTTCTTCAGGCCCCATCACCTCCTCCTCAGGAGGAACAGAGCTAGAATGAGCACTTCATTGATCCTGAGAAGGAGTAAAATTTACTCTCCTTTTCACTCACAGAGGTCTCAGGTGCAGAAATTAGAGATGAATAGTCCTTATATTCCCCATGCTGCTCCTAAACAACTTCTAATGTTGAAGAGTTCAAGAATCAGAGAGGGGAGACGATGGTGATAAGACTACAGAGTCAAGAAGGAGCTGAGACAAAAAAAAATAAAGCGCTTTTGTTCCTTAAGTTTCCACAATAGAAGAGGAATCAATTACTCACTGGTTGTGGAGTCTGCTTCTGTGCAAGAAGTGCAATTTCTTGTTGAGTTAACTAGAGAATGGGACAAGAGAGGGAGAAAGTTCATCAGAGGCTGTCTTCCTTCCTCTTAAGGAAAGTTTTTAAATTTGGACAGTGACCACCACCCACTCCACCTCTTAGTGCTGAGCCTGTAGAGTTATAGGATGACATTTAGTGGATTGCTTCTAGGTGTTGGCTCTCTCCTTGGATTTCAAGTTTTGATGATTCATAGGAATGCTGTGGGAAGATCTATGTGATCAAGAGTTCAGGAGGGCTGCTCTGTCTCTGCTCTGCCCAAACTGATATGAACCTCATTCTTAATGAGTCTGGCCAGACCCATTTATATATCTGCCTCTATTCATAGATATCCCAGTGTGGATGCAAAGTCATATAAGGAGTTTTTGGGAGACTCCCTGTCTGTTATTTTGTAATCTGCTACCAAGTCCCAAATTCCATGTTTTTTTTTTTACAAAAGGTTTTCAGTTGAAATATAATTATTTCCCTTTCCCCTCCTTCTGCTCTCTCCACTCCCTCCCAGCAACCCTTCCTCCAAGCTTTCTCATATCTGCACACCACTCTTAAATTGATAGCCTCTTTTTCATTGAAAATTATTGTTATGTGTATGTCTAAAGATATGCATATTCACATATATGTACACATGTCACATATACACATACATATATACATACATGTACATATATATCACATATGTATACACACATATATCAGTGTAGCACACACACATGACATTAGGACTCACAGCATTCCTTCTCTGTAGCTCTCAATGCTACTATCTTCTATTATCAATTGGAGGATTCTGAGACATGGCTTCAGTATTTCATTAGTCACAAGGTATGAAATATATATGTAGTTCTCTTACCTGTGACAGGAAGGTACAAAGCATCACTTGGAGTGGACCACACATGGGAAGAGTTCCTAAAAGAGCCATAGCATCTATAGTTCCCTGCCTGGACCACAGGACCAAGATGGAAGTTTGCCTGGAATGTCCTATTGTGGTTCTGCACTGAAGGCAGTCCATGTCCCTCGGGTACCCCTTCCCTGGACAAATGGAACATGTCAAACTGAAGGTCAGAGACACAGGACAAGGTCATGTTCTCTCCTGACAATACCACAGTGCCCATCAGGGCTGACAGAGAAGGTTTCTTGTATAAACCTGGAAGAAAAGAGGAAGAGAGAGATAGTTAGTTATCAGTGTTCATTCACTCCTCAGTGTTCCCTCTACCTGCTTCTATTTCTTTGATCTCTCTCTGCCTCATACCATCTCCCTCTCTCTATTTCTCCATTTCTCCTCTCCTCTCTTTGTCTCCTTCTCTCTCTTTATTTCTATGTTACTATCTTTAGTCTATGACCTCAATCTGTACTCAAATATTTTTACCAATTTTTGCTTGATGACATTTTCTGCCTCTATTTGCATGGGTTCATACCATCTGTCTTTTAAAGTTTGTTTTTATGAGCATAATTAGTTTTATTTAGCAATCAACTTCATTATGAAATATTCCTATGCATACATAATATATTTTTATGCTTGTTTTAAGTTTTGAAATTGAACTATATATCATTTAATGTTTTTAAAAATTGTTGTTACATATATAATTATAGATATATAATATTAACCATATTAAGGCTAGTATTTTTTATTGCCCTTCTACTTCCAATAATCACATTCATTTTACTAATTGGTCTTCTCTATATTTCAATTTTTCCAATTGTTTTGCAAGTCAATGGGTTCAATTAGATAATCATGATTTTGTTTTAATTAGCATACCAAATAACAGTCTTCATTATGACATCCTCATACAGCTCCTTTTGTTCATTTTCCTCCCTCTTCCCTCCTTGTACAGCATTGCTGATCTCTTTACTCCCCTCATTTCCTCCTCCATGTCATACATCTTTCATTTCTTTCCCATCCCTCTCTATTAAATTTTTCTTCCTCTCATGGTCACTTGCTAATTTCATGACCTATAACTTTGCCACCCTATATATAAAAAAATCTAGAATCTAATATCATTCTATTTTTCTTTGTAGGTCTTGTATCTGTTTACATATCTGTGTTAATTAATCTCTCTTTTCAAAGTACAGAATATTCCATGAATGTGTATATTTCTCTTGAACAATGGCCATGGTCATCTTCTCTCTCTTGTTCCTCTTAGTGTGTGTACTGCTCAGGTGTGATCTGTCATCTACCTCCCAAGCACTTAGTTCAGAATTTGGTTTTTGTTTCTACCTTTATAAGACTTCTACCAAGAAAGTCAGACATATCATGTGTCTGAACAGCTCTGTCTTGACATATTTAATATCTGCTATAATTTTTCCATCTCTACTTTCAAAGTTTCCATTCAGGCTTCTGTTTTTTTGTAGTTTTTCTCTTTGCACACATTCCATGTTTACTAATTCCCAGCAATCCTGAGTTCCACCTGTGTGAAGGCTTAAAGTCTCAATAAGAACCAGCCCAGCTAAGTATTTGGACTCAGGTCAGACACATGATCTGTCTGGCTCTCTTGGTAGACTTCTTGTAGAGGTAGAAGTCAAAAATTTTCTGAATGTTAGTAGAAAGACTTCATTCTCTCTGGTTCATATTATGCTCACCCAATCGCCATTTTTTGTTTATCTCTTCTTATGACTCCTTTCCACCTCCCTGTATCTGTGCTTTATGTTATAACCAATGGTCTGTTCTTGTGTATTTCTTTTCATTGTCTATGTCAGTAAAATATTCAACAAGGTTGACTTCATGTAAATTTCCCACACTCCTTTTCTTGTGGCCTCCCACAGCTTTTAGTGTATAGAATATGTTTCTGTATCACAAAGAGAATGAAAAGCATGTGTGCACCCTCTTACCTGTGATCTTTATATCAATGGGGTCACTAGAGTCTGACCACTGATATGGTGAGTGATTGTAAGAACCATAGCATTTGTAAGTTCCAGCATGGTCAGGGGTCACAGGACCTATTGAGAAGTTAGCCTGGGAACCCCCATGATGATGTTCTGCAGAAAGCTGGAAAGAGTCCTTGATTGTTCCATTTTTAAGTGATGTCAAAATGAAGGTTTCAAACATAATCTCTGATCCACACTCCAGTGTCACCTTCTCTCCTAAATTCACCATGGGAGTTTGTAAGGCCAAGAGGAAAGGCTTCCTGTAGATTCCTAAGAATAAAGAAATTGTATGAACCTGATCAAATTCTCTGTGTCCTTGAAGACCTATGCTTCTCCCTCAATTGGTCTGTGCTCCCTGTTAGTGCTCCAGTGCACTTGTTCTTGTCTATTTCAACTCTGGACACAGACTCCTCCATCCTTCTGTGTCCATTTCCTACTTATCTGACTCTGGGATTAGCACAATATTTTCCCACTGGCTTGTTGTGAGAATGTGTCTTTTGAACCCTATTTCCATAGGCCCTATTGTGTTTTTCTAAGACTGGAAAGTACAGGAAACATGGCAATTTTCACACCAGGCTGCTCTCTGTGTCCTTTTTATGCAACTTTGGATAAAGTAAAATCCTTGGCAGAATGAAGGAGTTAGTATTGAACATGGTTATCAGGGAAACACTTCTAGCCCTATGCATGGTTCAAATCGCTGTAAGGCATTCCTGATCCAGAATCATGAACAGTGTTTCCTCCCAACATGTTGATGAAATAGCATCCTGACTTTACTGCTCTCAGAGCATCCCTTCCATGCTTCTAAATTTGCCCTTGACATGAGTTCTGATATTATTTTCCAATTGCTATTACCACAAATTTCCACAAATTTCATTCTTAAAAAGAATACAAGTATTGTGGAGATCAGAATTCTGAAAAGCCCAAATGGCATAAATCAAGTTTCTTCAGGGATAGTAACTACTGAAATCACTAGGAAAGTGTCCATTTTTTTTTTGCCTTCCAGATTCTAGAGCCTCATGCATTCCTTGGCACTTGGATGCTTCCTCCATGTTCAGAGTTTGTGACAGGGTGTCTCCCTCATGATGCTTGTTTTCCCCACAAATGGATTTTTCCCTATTTTGTTATATAAACCCTTGTAGTTCTACAGACCTGGAATAATTCAGGATAGACTTGCATCCTGATATCAACTTGTTAAGATCTGAGTTCCATCTTCCAGCCCAACTTTTCCTTGACTTATTTCATACACAGGAAGCCTTAGGGACTAGAACAATGCATGACCTTGTATATCTTATTATGCCCAGAGCTTTATATATTTCTGTGTTGAATATTCCTTTATAAATCCAAACCTCTTACTAACACTGTCTCTGAAAATTCCAGGGTTGGGAGATTTGGGGAAATGAAAGGCACTCAAAACATCATCTCTAACCTGAAATTATGATCTTCACAGGGTCACTGTGGGCTGAAATTTTATGAGGGTAATGATATTTCAAACCATAGCATCTGTATGTCCCTGCATGTGCTGATGTCACAGGATTCAAGACAAATTTCTTCTGGGATGGTTTTCCCTGGATCTGAGGGACAGGATTACCATGTTCTTTGTACAACTTGAATGCGTAATTGTTACTATGAGAGTCACATCGAAGTTCCACATGCTGTCCCAAAGGAACAATATGGCTTGGCCAGGCAGAGAGTGAAGGCTTATCATGATATCCTGCAGAGGAATGCACAGAGAAAATATTTAATGATGCTCCTTCATCCCTGAGAGCTGAGTCTCTAATTTTCTCTTCTTTGGGGTCCTTTGTATAACACTTTTCTCTGAATTGAAACATTCCTGCATCAATGTGAGAGGCTGAGATGTTCAGGAGATTCAGAAAGTAAACAAACTTTCTATGTCATGCAAGATTAATCAGTGGCAGTTCCCACCTCTATAGAAAGAGTAAGGTACTGGACCAGCTGAGCTCTGAGTGTTAATGTCTAAGACCTTTTGGACTGCCTGCAAGTTGTGCACTGAGCTCCAGGATTTTAGCTTCATGATAATCACTCAAATTGGGGTGTACTGTAAGTAAGGTTTGAGTCACCCTTGCTTCTGTGAGTAACCCCTAATCCATACTGCTATCAGTAACATAGTAAACCCATAGATTCACAGAGTTATGCTTTTGTGCAGTCACTGTTTGTGCTGCTATGGATTTCTTTCATGTGGTGAGTAGATTTGTATGTGTTGTACACAATAGGGTCATTTTGAAGTGATGAGTGTGAAAGACTGTGGTTTTTAGGATAGTTATGGTCCCTATAGACTCATCTGTTTAATTGCATGGCACATAGGGAATATCACTAATAGGAGGTATGGCCTCATTGGAGTAGGTGTGGCCTTGTTGGAGGAAATATGTGAGTGTGGAGTCACGTTTTGTGGACTCTCATGCTCAAGCTATTAACAATGTGAAACACAGTCTCAGTCTGCTGTCAGTGGAAAAATGAAGAAATCTCTGCTCTTTCTCTAGCATCATCATCATGACTGCCTATATACTGCTAGGTTTTCTACCCTGATTTTAATGGACTAAAACTCTAAATTGTAAGTCAGCCCCAATCAGATGTTCTCCTTTATTAGAATTTCCATGGTCATGGTGTCTCTTCACAGCAATAGAAACCCTAAGACAAAGACTGTAAGTGTTATCCAACATACCATATATATGATATATCTTTCATGTTAAGATATTCTGAGAATTTTGAGTTTGGAATCGTGAAGTAATTTTCATCATGAAATGTGGCTAGAGTTTTCCTGCCTGGCCCACAGTCAGGATAAATCTCTTTCACCTGCCAGTCCCACCGCCGCTCAGACCCAACCAAGGAAACACAGAGACTTCTATTGCTTATAAACTGTATGGCCGTGGCAGGCTTCTTGCTAACTGTCCTTATATCTTAAGTTATCCATTTCCATAAATCTATACCTTGCCACATGGCTCGTGGCTTACCGGCATCTTTACATGCTGCTTGTCCTGGCGGTTGCTGGCTGGCAGGCTGGCAGGCAGTGACTCCTTCTGCCTTCCTGCTCTTTTAATTCTCTCTGTTAGTCCCACCTACTTCCTGCCTAGCCACTGGCCAATCAGTGTTTTATTAGCAACATATTTGCCATACAGAACATCCCACAGCAATGAAAACATTATAATTTAAAAAGAAATTATACCAGAAGTGTATCAGGAAAGGTTAGTATGATTGAGATGATAGATCACAATTGATGCCACCAAGGGAGCAGAAAATGGCAGTTCTTGATTCACCAACTCTAGAAATCTAACAATATTCAGATTATAAGTATATCATGAATATTCCAAAACTCATGGATGATGGAGAGATAGCCACCAGGACCACAGAATTGAAAAGATCTACAACAATGATGAGGAATGAGTCTTTTGAACTACTTTGCCCCTCATGTACTTTGTAAAAATTTTTATTCACAGAGTTTATACAGGGTCATGTTTCTACACTAAGAGTGATAAGCTAGAGGCTGATAGATACTTCCTTGATCATTTCAAGGCTCCTTTTATGTGAAATATTGGGAGTCTAGTATAACTCAGCAACTTGTTTATTTGTATTTAGAATGGATTTGGACTCATAATGGCCAGCCCATGAATCTTGTTAATTTATCTGTATCTAGCTTGTGGATATTCCTGAGGAATGAAACAATAGCTAGTCTCTGTATTCATGATTATGTAGACTCCAGGCTATAGTACCAGTCAGCTCTGGTGGACATCTTGCAAGAATCACCACCCAGCAGCCATCATAGACCCCAGCCAGAGACTGTTCTTTATTTCAGAGTGTTCTGAGGCCTCTTAAAGCACCAGGAAGTACATCCAGGAACAGCATCTGATCTCAAAATACAGGAAGGAACCCAGCCGAACTACAGAAGCTGACACCAAGTGCAGCCTATCCAGGGTTGCAACAAGTTGACCTGGCTACTATCACCAGTTATACTAAATAATAAAGGTCTATTTACCAACAGTGAACTCCTCTACATGGCAGAGGAGTTCATTATTATTAGTGCACAGGCACCCAAGTGTAAGAGCAGAAGCATGAAAATCAGAGACGTGAAACATTACAGAGAACAATGGTGAGGCTCAAGAAGTAAACACAAAAGAAAGGGAAACCTATAAACCATTGATGAAATATTCCCAGACCAGAGTGTTTTTAATTACAGAAGTATAAGAAACCACCAACAAAACTTGAGCAGATTTCTGCTGCTCATGTACAAGCCAGAAGAGTCAGAAGAACAGGTGAAGGCCATACCATCATGAAGAACAGATAGGCTGCGCTCCACCATATGTAGCTCTCTAACTCAGTAGGTTCAGTTTCCCAAGACTCAATATGCTGCCACTGTTCTTGACCTACCATCCAGCAAAACTTTCAATCACCATATATGGGAAAAGCAACATATTCCATGATAAAGTCAAATTTGAACAATATCTACCTCAAGATCCAGCCCTACAGAAATCCTAGAAAGACATTTCCATCACAATAATTTTAACTACACCCATGTAAAAACAGGAAATAAATAATTTCACACTAGTAAAGGCAAATGATGGAAAAACATTTATGTTCATATACTTGCCAACACCCCCCCACACACACACACAGAGAGAGAGAGAGAGAGAGAGAGAGAGAGAGAGAGACTACCCCTACCACCACCAAAATAACAGGAATTAACAATCATCAGTCATTAATATTTTTCAATATCAATGGACACAATTCCTCAATAAAAAGATCCAGACTAGCAAATAGTGTGAAAACAGGACCCATCCTTCTGTTGCATACAAGAAACACCCCTAATATCGAAGGTAAACATCACCTCATTATCTCAGAATAAAGCACTAATCAAAGAATTTCTAAGCAAATGTATATAAGAAGCAGGCTGGGTTAGCAATTCTAGTATCTAACAAAATAGACTTCTGTGGTGATTTGAAAGGCAATGGCCTGAAATGGAGTGGGCTATTAGGAGGAGTGGCCTTGTTGGTGTTGCTGTGGTCTTGTTGGAGGAAACTAAACAGAGAAATACTGGAGCTAACAGATATGATGTCCCAAATGAACACAATAGCTATCTACATTACATATCACCCAAATACTAAAGAATATACCTTCTTCTCAGCACCTCATGTATTTTTTTTTAAAAAAATGGACCACATACTCTTTCACAGAACAAGTTTCTACAGATACAAAAAATTGAAATAACCCCTGTATTATATCAGACCACTATAGATTGAAGCTGGAATTCTAGGAAACAGAAACAAAAGAAAGCCTACAAACTCATATTAAGCTAAGAACCCTCTACTGAATGAATACTGGGCCAAGACCAAAGTAAGAAAGAAATGAAAAACATTACACAGTTCAATGAAAATGAATGCACAATGTATCCAAACCAATGGGACACAATTAGAACAGTGCTAAGAGAAAAGTTCATAACTTTACATGCCTACATATGTAAATTAAAGAGATCTCATATTAGCAACTTAACCACACACCTGAAAGATCTAGAACAAAAAATACCAAACACATCCAAGACAGCAGGAAATAATCTAACAGAGGGCTGAAATCAACAAAGGAGAAACAAAGAAAATAATATAAAGAATCAATAAAATGAAGAGTTTGTTCTTTGAGAAAATCAACAGAATGGACACCATCTTGCTGTGTGATGTTCTGCATGCTGTGAATATGTGTTGCTCCAACTGGTTGATAAATAAAATGCTGATTGTCTAATAGCCAGGCAGGAAGTATAAGCGGGATAAGCAGACAAGGAGAATTCTGGGAAGAGGAAGGCTGAGTCAGGAGATGACAGCCTGCAGTCCAGGTAGCAGCATGTAATGGCACACAGGTAAAGCCACAGAACACATGGCGTCAAAAAGATTCACAGAAATGGGCTGAGTTTAAGTGATTATTTTATAAGTGCCTGTGGGGTCCGTGGGACTGGGCAGGACCAGAGAAAACTTTCAGCTACACCACCTAATTCATACTAGCTAAAAGGCAGGCAGAAAATATACAAATTAACAAAATCAGAAATGAAATGTTAGACATAACAACAGACATCTAAGACAACAAAGGCATCATTAGGGCACACATTAAAAACCTATAATCCACAAAACTGAAAAATCTAAAAGAAATGAATAATTTTCTCCTTAGCTAACACTTTCCTAAGTAAATCAAGGTCAGATAAACAATATAAATAGCCCTATAACCCTTAAGGAAACAGAGGTTCTCCATAAAAGTTTCCCAAAGAAAAAAGTACAGAGTCAGTAGATTGTAGTGAAGAATTCTTCCAGACTTAAGAAGAGCTAATGCCAATATTCCTTAAATTATTCTTAGAAACAGAAATAACATTGCCTCATTTTATGAAAACACAGTCACCCTGATACCCAAACCACACAAGAATCAATAAAAATATAATTACAGGCCAATCTCCCCCATGAACATTGATGCAAAAATATTCCATTAAA
>CABHPP010114115.1:0-44283 GCA_902168425.1 Peromyscus attwateri
TTGTTGGAGGAGGTGTGGCTTTGTTGGAGGAGGTATGGCCTTGTTGGAGGAGGTGTGGCTTTGTTGGAGGAGGTGTGGCCTTGTTGGAGGAGGTGTGGCTTTGTTGGAGGAGGTGTGGCTTTGTTGGAGTAGGTGTGGCCTTGTTGGAGGAGGTGTGGTCTTGTTGGAGGAAGAGTGTTACTGGGAGGGGAGGTGCTTTGACGATTCCTATGCTCAAGCTGCTCTCAGTGTGGGGCACGGACTTTTTCTGCTGCTCGCTGATCCAGCTGTAGAAATCTCAGCTCCATCTCCATCTCCAGTGTCTGCCTGCGTGCCGCCGCCGCCACGTCCTGCCACAAAGATAACGGACTAACTCTCTGAACTGTAAGCCAGCCCCAGTTAAATGTTTTCCTTTGGCCTGGCGGTGGCGGTGGTGGTGGCGGCGGCGGCGGCACACGCCTTTAATCCGCCAGGCGGATCTCTGTGAGTTCGAGGCCAGCCTGAGCTACCAAGTGAGTTCTAGGAAAAAGTGCAAAGCTACACAGAGAAACCCTGTCTCGGAAAACAAAAACAAAATAAAACAAAAAAAAAATGTTTTCCTTTATGAGTTGCCATGATGTGTCTTCACAGCAACAGAAATCCTAAGACAGGATACGGTGTGATGGGAACAGGTTTTGATGACATTTTTATGCCTCTAACACATAGGAAACTTTAATTTTAAACCTAACGCCCCCCCCCCAAAAAAAAACCCTGAACCCAAATCTAAGAGAGAAGAAAAGTCTACCTACTAACATCTTTCTCCATCAAAAAAACAAAAAACAAAACAAAATGCTGATATTATAATAGAAAACTGGCCAAAGAGCTTAAGCAAGACTTTCATGAACTATAAATCACTAATACACACATTTCACCTTAGATATTTAAAAAGTTGATGGACTAGCAGCAGGGCTGAAGAGATAGCTCAGCAGTTAGGAATGCATGCTGTGTAATCAGAAGTTATGGGGGTCTGGTACTCATATAACAAGCTGGGTTTCTCACAACACACTCCCAGGGACGCACTCACAGCCCCAAACACACATACACATGAAATTAAATAAATAGATCTTTAAAGGAATGAAGAACTTCTGATTGACTAGTATAACGATTTATAGCAAATAGTCAACTACTTTTGACTATTACAGCAACTAAACATTCGGAAATGTTTAAAGCTTGTGATGATGGGAACTTTTCATCTGCTGCACATGGAACTTTAAACCAAAACAACCAGTTATGAAAAAAACAAACCAGTGCCCTGTGTAAAGAACACAAATACATCCATTTTATCTATTCATCTCTTTTCCAGAAAGTACTCAAGAAAATAATCGCAGATGCTCTGATGGTTACATGACAGACACTCTTCCTGAAGTTATGAGACTAACAATTACTGCCATTTATTTTTAAAGGCTTTCAGGGCAAGGACTTTACTCCCTGTAACCAACCATTGGTTAGATTACTACCAGTTAAATGTTGGTCAGATGTTTAGTGGGTGAGGGTGTTTGGCACCAAGCCTGAGAGCTGAGTTAGATCCCATAACTTATAGTATGGAATGAGAGAAATAGCTCCTACAAGTTATCCTCTGACTTCCACACGTGCACATGGCATGCATGCTCTTATAAACACAAAATAAATATAAAAACAAAAAAAATTTTTTTAATGTTAATCCTAGCATACAAGTTTGCAAATAAATGACAATAACTAAAATTGTTGAATAAATTATAAGACAAGCATATGATTGGGTCATTATATAGCCAGTAAAAATGCTTTAAGCAATTATTTAAATATAGAAATTATTCAGAAATTTAAATATCAATTTAAAAAGTAAGATAAATATTGGTTTTATATTCTGATCCCAATTTTATTTCCTCCTTTTTTTAGTTCATTGTTCTCTGATTTTTTTTTTGTGTGTGTATATGTTTATGTATACATATCTGCCTTTGTTATTTTGGTTTTTTTGTTTTGTTTTGTTTTTCAAGACAGTGTTTCTCTGTGTAGCTTTGGAGCCTATCCTGGAACTCACTCTCTAGCCCAGGCTGGCCTTGAACTCACAGAGATCCTCCTGCCTCTGCCTCCCAAGTGCTGGGATTAAAGGTGTGCACCACCACTGCCCGGCTAGCTGGGGACAATCTTAAACTTGTGATGGTTCTGTCTGTAGCATGACTGTGTCTCCCTATACATTTTAGAAACTGTGTCATATCTTACTTCCCTTGCTGCTGTCCCTTAAAAAAAAAAAAGTCATTCCTTCCTGGCTTGGTGGCTGATGCCTGTAACCCTAGCACTTGGTGGGGAAGGCAGAGGGGTCAAGAGTTCAAAGACAGCACAGGCTACAAGAAACCACGTCACAAACAAACAAAAAAACTGGGTAGGATTTAAGAGGAAAAAACAAGGGTGATAAATAGAGGTAGAAGAAACAACATTATTGGAAGCTTGATTTTGCTTGGCAACTGTATTCCTTGGGTGGCTGTAACAACACCAAAATGTGCTTCAAAGCTGGGTGGTCTGAAGCAACAGAAGGGCTGCTGCCATGGAAGTCATCACGACCACGGGGAAAGCCTTCCTTCCCTCTTCTAGTATCATATGATCTCTCTTTTGTTCTTGCTGTCTTTGTGTCCAGGTTTCTCCCTTGTATAGTAAAATACAGAGGCCATATTGGATTAGGGCCCACTCTAATGACCTCATTCTTAATTACTTCTGTAAAAAAAAAAAAAAAAGAAAAAAAAAGAAAACCTTTTTCTAAATATAGACTCATTCTGAAGCACGAGGGGTTGGGTCTGCAAATCATTTTGTAAAGACAGAATTGAACTCACAAAATCAATTTTATGTAACAGTGATTTGGAAAAATCATGAGCAAATCTTGAGAGGTTGACTAGGACAGAGGATGAAGAACTTTGAATACAAGGCTGAGGAAATGATATTTTTAAATAGGGAAAGGAGATCCTTGAAAACAGTCAAGAAATAGGACAGACCATAGGCTGGGTGAGACAGCTGGAATGCTTAAATTTTTCGTTTTGTTTGGTGATTTCTACAACACAACCGTCTGTCGGTCTCAGCAGGTAAGATGTGGACAGCAGAAAGCAACAGAGAAACAGCTGGATGCGGTACAGAGGGCAGCTCTGATATCCCCAGGGGAATTCTGGAGAAACTCTGGGATAACTCTATGGAAAATAAACCAAGTGAGACATGGGGAAATCTGCAACGGTTTATGAACAAAGGGTGCCAGAATGTTCTATGTACTGCAAAGTCAATTTCAAATGTACACTCAAGACACTGTCCAGCAACTGGAACTGTGGTGAATCATCACATAAAACCTGTAATGAGCTTAATATTCACAGGCCACATGTTGGGCAATCATCCTTGATATACGGCCTCATTATGACATCATTCTCTTTAAGAACAGCTTTGTTTTTGGAAAACACTCCAGAATGATTTGCGGTCATTTTTGTGTCAAATCAGTGCAGATGTCTCTGGTGGTAACACTGAATGCCTTCTTAAAGACTATCACTGCAGATGAAATTAGTTGTACTTCTGAAGTTTAAGCTCCAGATGCAACTGGAGCTTGAGAGTTCAAGGTGCAGAGTAGAGTTTTATAGAGGCTTAATTGTTCTTTCCCACTGAATGTAGACAATCAGGATTTCTGTTCTTCACACTTACCTCTGAGGCAGCTACTATTAGTGGACTTTGTATTTTTTTTTTTCCCGAGACAGGGTTTCTCTGTGTAGCCCTGGCTGTCCTGCAATTCACTCTGTAGACCAGGCTGGCCTTGAACTCACTGAGATTCACCTGCCTCTGCCTCCCTGAGTGCTGGGATCAAAGGCGTGAGCTGCCGCCGCCGCCGCCACCACCACCACTTGGCTAAATTTTTTTATATTTTTGGGGGGGTGTTATTAGTGGACTTTGAAAAGTCAACTCATTTTATAATTCAAACTAGTTTAAATGTGTTATTGCAAATATTTTCGATACTGGAGAAAGTAATTTCTCTTTTAGTTTTAAAAGCTTTGTATTATTCATTATAAATGTCACAAAGGGGATGGGGTCTGCAGTTCAGAGTCAGCAGCAGATTAGTATGCATGAGGCTTTGCACATAAATCCTCAGCAGTAAGAAAGTAAAAGGAAAGGAGGACGAGGGAGGGAGAGAAGGAGGGAGGGAGGAAAAAGAAAAAAATGACCCAAACCGGGATATATGGGTAGTCGATAAAACTTTCAGTTTTACCTGTGCACTTGTTTCGTACTTTGATCCCTTCTCTCCAGCAGAAAGGTCATATACATCAGTGTATGGGACTGTGCTGGAAGGTGATAAATGGCAACTGGCCGTCAGCACCACGCTCAAGGATCAGTAAGGAATTATGTTTGTCTGTTGTGGGATACACACTGGTCTGTGCAGACAGTCACTACTCCCTTGTCTGAAGGCCACGGGTCGCTAGATTTCAGATTTTTCAAGAGCTGTCGGAAATTCTTTTTTCTCTGGGTTTTCATCTGGAAGATGCTCTGGGTTTTAAAATAAAAGTATAGAATATGCAAGGTTCTGGGTTTGATTTCAATTCCATAAAAAAAATTTAAAAACTTGGGACTGAAGAGATGGCTCCAGAATTCAGAAGGTTTGGCTGCTCTTCCAGAGGACATGAGTCTAAGTCACAATTGCCTTGTGTAGGTCAAACCTCCTGTAACTCATAACCAAGTGCTTGTAACTCCAGTTCCAGGTGAGCCAATGTCTTCTTTTGGCCTTCAAAGACATGGCACACTTGGCATATATTCACACACACTTAAAAATAAATATTTTTTTAAAAGAAGTTAAAAACTTTCTGTTTGAAGTAATGAATGGCCTTTGGATGTTTTTAACTAAAATTATTCTTTTTTTTTTTTTTGGATCGAACCCAGGGCCTTGTGCTTGCTAGGCAAGTGCTCTACCATTGAGTTAAATACCCAACCCCTAAAATTCTTCTTTAAAAAATAATATTTAAATGTTTGTTACATTTACTAATTTATTCAGTGTGTGCATGTGTATGTGTACACACACACACACACACACACATGTCAAGGCCTCCACATGTGTGGAGGTCAGAGACAACCTGCAGGAGTTGGTGCATGCTTTCCACCATGTGGGTCCCGAGGATCAAGTGCAGGCTCCTGGGTTTTGCAGCGAGCATTACCAGCTGAGCCATCTTGTCAGCTGCAAGTGATGGAAAGATCTCTGATTCTGCATTGGGTGTGGTAGTGCATGTCTATAATCCCAGAATTTAGGAGGATGAGACAGGAGGATCCTGAATTTTAGGACAGCCTGGGCTACCACAAAGGGAAACCTTGTCTCCAAACAAACAAACAAACAACAACAACAAACATACTATAGCTAAACCAAAGCAAACAAAAATACTCCGAACCATAGAAACATTGTGTTTCATCTATAGACTGGTTAAGGTCAAATTATGTGATGAAGCAGATGCCATGATGCTGGCCAGAATGTGTGTGGAAAGCATGTTGAGAACATGTTAGGATCAGGTGTGTAAAAATGCACCTATTCTCTGACTCAGTAATTGTAGTTCTATGTATTTATCTTACAGATGCTTGGACATTTACATAATACATACAGAAGGACTATATACCACCTTTCAAATAATAAAATACTGTGAACAACTGGAAAGTCTAACAGATGTTGAGTCCCACTAGAGCAGATGAAGGGAGCTATGTATGTGTGTATTGGCATGACAAGTTTTATTACAAACAGCAAGATAAGATGGGTGTAGTGTACTGGGTGGTGGTGGTGCACGCCTTTAATCCCAGCACTTGGGAGGCTGAGGCAGTTGGATCTCTGTGAGTTTGAGGCCAGCCTGGCCTACTGTAATCCCAGCACTTGGGAGGTAGATGCAGGCATTTAAGGTCATTCTTGGCTAGAGATAGTCTGAAACCAGCTAAGGCTACATGAGATCCTGTCTCAAACAAAAAAGGAAAAAAGAGAAAAAGAAAACACTTGAAACTAAAAAAAAAAAAAAAAAAAAAAAAAAATTAAAAAGGAAAAGCAAGAGTGGTCTGGAGATAGCGTTCAGTGGCTAAGCTCATCAAGACTTATCAAGGTCCTCAAATACATTACCAGTTGAAAGTTTTGTTTCTTGTCTTTTTGAAGGAAAGAATTTAGCTGGAAGACACAGGCAGTTTAAGCAGATTTTTACTTACCAAAGTGAAGCAAACCGGTGTGAAGAGTATACTCTAGAGAGATTGGAGCAGGCTGCCCTGAAAGGGTCATAGCAGCAAAAATATAAATAAATAAATATAATAAAATATAGCTACAGTTGCCTACTTGGATTTAAGTTTGTATTCTATCAAATTAGAGGTATCAGAAGTACCTCTAATAATCATGTGTGGAGGTATAGGCAGAATTTTCTGTCCCACCAGTCAGCTCCCAAACAATCACACAGAGACTTATTATTAATAATAAATGCTCGGCCAATAACTTAGGCTCATTACTCACTGGCTCTTACAACTTAAATTCACCCATATTTCTTATCTAAGTTCTACCACATGGCTCACCTTTTCTCAGTATGGCATGTTCTTGCTTCTCCCCATGTCTCCTGGCAACCCAGCCCTTCTTCATCCCAGCACTCTCCATGTCTGAAAGTACCGCCTAACCTCTTCCTGCCTAGCTATTGGCCATTTAGTTCTGTATTAAACCAATGAGAGCAACATGTCTTCACAGTGTACAAAAAGACTATTCTACAACATGGAGGTCTATACCAGTAGGTCCTAGCACTTAAGGTAAAGGCACTAAGATCGTTCTGACAATTGAATTCCACCATCCAGACACATACAGCTGAAGGAGAGAAGTCACACACACACACACACACACACACACACACACTCACACAATGTGGTTCACAACATGTGCACTTGTACATATAAAAGATGAAAAAAAAACAAATAAATATAAATGAAAAAATCTGCCTTTAAAATAGTGTCCAGTCTAGAATTTATAGCACAGCAATTGCACACTAATCTATTCTCAAAAAGATCAATAACAAAGTCTTATTTAGATTGTTGCAGGTCTATCCAAATTGTGTAGATGTTTCCATCACAGCATACAAAGAGCAATAATACTGCAAACAACATTTTAATTTTAATAGAACTTAAAATAGTGGGGTCAAAGGACTAAAGCTCAGATGAGCGTTGGCTGTAGCAGAATTTGTCTGTTCCAGAGAGGGAGCCGCCTGAGTAAGCCTTGGCCAAGAGCCTGGAGACAGGAAGTGCTCACAGAGTCCCCAGGGTTGTGGTACTGTGGGACTGTTGAGGTTAAATACTGTTCATTAAAGCCTTGCATCCCACGGGAGAAAAACAATACCGGCTAAAAGTGGCATATGCCAGCAAAGCTACCTCCAGAGACCTCCTGAAGCTCTCTGAGAATGGAACCTGAGAATTCTGTATTTCAGGGAGCTTTCTCTTGCTGCCTCTTTTAACCTCATTACAGGCAAAAGACACTTAAGATGAGGAGGGTTTTCTTCGGACAGGGTTAGTTCCAGGTCTGTTGAAGAGGGAGGTCCTCTGGTAATTTTGCAGGAGGAGAGTTTTAACTTCATCAGTTGCCATGGGTCATGTGATTGCCATCCTGCATTCCTGGAGAGATTTTTGAAAAATAACCATTACAAATCGGTAAGCAAATGATCTGGTTACAGAGTAAGGCTGAGAGATTACCCAGCAAGGTGGAGGGAGGGTTGGAGGGGGCAGAGGCAGGAGAGACAGAACTAACAGGGTTTCTCTGTGTAGCTTTGCGCCTTTCCTGGATCTCGCTCTGTAGCCTAGGCTGGCCTCGAACTCACAGAGATCCGCCTAGCTCTGCCTCCCAAGTGCTGGGATTAAAGGCGTGCGCCACCATGGCCCGGCATGGCGTTAGTGTTGATTCAGGGTCACAGTGGCTATTCTCACTGCCAAGAGTGCTGCACCAAAATGAGGTAGCAAAAGCATCAGGGAGCTACAGGGCATCAAAGAAAGGGAACCGGAGAAAATAAGGGACTAATGTAAAAAATTGTGTCTGGCCCTGGGGGGACAGGGATGAAGTTCCTTGCAGCCAGAGTTTCTCCACCTCATGTAAACTGTGGTTTTGCAGATGTATTGGGAACAGATGGAACCGTCATGGGATGAGAGCCATTGGGAGAGGCTACGTGAAACATTTTGTTTGGGTGTAGGGGAAAGTTCAGTAAGTAAGACACTTAAAAGACCGAGTAAAAAACGTAAGTACGAGAATAGTAAGGAGTAAAGCAGCGATGGAGAGGAGGAGTCACTGTGTGTGTGTGCGCCTGTGTAGAGGCCAGTGGTCAATGGCGGCTCTTTCCATGTTTCTCTTACTCTCCGCCATAACTTTTTTTTCTTTTTACCTTTCTGTTCTGTTTCTTGAGACAGAGTCTCATTCTGTACCTGCGTGACTGGCCTAGAATTTGCTATGTAGACAAAGCTGACTTCAAACTCACAGAGGTCTGCCTGCCTCTGCTTCTAGAGTACGGGGATTAAAGGTGGGCACCACCATGCTGAGCTTCCACTTTATTTGGTGGTGGGGGGTTGTTTTGCTTTGTTTTGTTTTGTTTCAGAGAGAGACAGGGTCTCTCCACATAGCCCTGGCCATCCTGGACCTCACAGAGATCTGCCTGCCTCTGTCTCTTGAGTACTGGGATCAAAGTTGTGCACCATCGCACCTCGCCCACCTTAGCTTTTGAGAGGTTCTCACTGAACACCGAGCTCACAGGTCTGGATAACCTGCCTGGCCAGTGATCTTTGTGAATTTTTCCTGTTTCTGTAACCTAGTACCAAGCTTACAGACGCATGTTGCTGTGGGTTTTTATGTGTGTGCCTGCAATCCAAACTCAAGTCCTCATGCTTACACGGCAAACATGTCACTCACTGATTCTCCATCCCAACTCCGCATGAGGTTCTCATAAAATGCACATAGCTTGGTGTAGGCTAGATTATGAAAGCCTGTTAAGGGAACCTACTTGGGATAGGAAGTTGACAGCTGAAAACAGCCTAAAATGCTTTCAAGTTGTCCCACACATTCCTGTCTCTTTGGATACATCACGAATTGCTTGGCTGATCTGACACCTGTCTATTAAGCTATCTCCACTGTCAGACTCTTGTTTCAAACCACGATACAGAGTATATTTTATTTTAAACCTTCAAACCCCCTTTGTACATATGACCTTCTTTAATTCTCTCGACAGTTCTGTAAGATCCTAGATCAAGTAACAGAAACTTATCTATTACCAGAGACTTTTAAACCCTCGTATAATTCCATTTGAGCCAGACCCTGTTTTTTTTTTTTTTTTAAAAAAAAAAAATTCTCATTTTGAAGCCAGACACGTCAGTGCCTTTATTCTCAGCACTCAAGAAACGGAGGCAAGAGGATCTCTGTGAGTTCCAGGACCAGCCAGGACTACATAGTGAGACCCTATCTCAAAAAGCAAAAACAGGGCTACACTGGCCAGGGAATCAGGTAGGCAACCTTCATTGTTCACCCTCCCCTCCAATTTCAGTCTCCGAGTCTTATCCACAGCTTTGTAGCTGACCATCTACTGCGGCCTCCCATTTTTCTCTGGCCCCATACCCAGCAGATCATTCAGATATTCTCCTACAGCCTTCCTATATCACACCATCCCTTTGTCTCAGCCACCAACCCCCAGATACTCCCTGGGAACCAGCCATCCACAGGAAATCAGGTAGGCAATCTTCACTCTCCCTCCTCTCTTCCAATTCCAGTCTCCCAGTCATATGCCCAACTTTGTAGCAGACCATGTTCTGTGGCCTCTCCTTCCTGTCTGCCCCCAGTCCCAGGAGTCTGTGCAGATAATTCTGACATACTCAGCTTTCCTCCCTGTGGACCTGCTCAGAACCCCACTCCCCTTCTATCCCATCCCCATTCCTTAGAGTCATCCCCGAATACCTAGAAACATATTCTACCAGGAACTCCCTGCGGCAACACCTGGGAGAATCTCAGAATCATTCCTCACCAGGCAACCCACAGCCATCACACTCTCCTAAGAACCAGAGAGGGCAACAGAATTCAAGGAATGAAGCACTCACGGAACAAACAAACACCAGATACCAGCACCTAGAATTACATTCATCTCAAACCCAGAGATGCCTAGACTCCAGCATAGAAACACAGTAACAGTCAAGACAACATGTCTCCACCAGAGCCCAGCAGCCCACGACAGCTGTCCCTGAGAAATGCAGCACAAGACGAGAAGTTCAAACTCTGTGAATATGCTCAAGGACCTTATGGAATCTACGAAACACAAACGGTGGAATGAAATGAAGAAAACTGTTCAAGAAATGAAAGTGGAAGTGGAGTCAATAAAGAAAACCCAAACTGAGGAAAAGAAGGAAATAAAAAAAAAAGGAACTTGAACAGGAATATGGTGATATTTTCTTTGTACCAAAATGTTATTTGTATGTTAATAAATAAAGTTGCCTGGGGGTCAGAGCTATTAGCAAGCCATAGGAAAGCAGGGCAGTGGTGGTGTACATTTGAGCTAGGTAAGTCTCTGTGTGTCCAGGGATATAGCCAGCATTGGATACACATGCCTTTAATCTCATTACCAACCATAGAACACCTGGAGGTCTATACAGACAGGCTGTAATGAGGCAGTCCTGTGGTTGGGTTTACAACCAATGAGAAGGCAGAACAGAGACTATATAAAGACTTTAACACAGGAAGTACCAGCTCCTTCGGAGAGGTAGGACCACTGCAGGAGGAAAGGTAAGGTTTTGGCTCTTAGCTCTGACCTCTTGGCTTTCTTCTTTGCATTGGTTCTGTGTTTCTTATTTATACGACGGTTGGTTACATCTACACAGGAACCTCAGAGGCAAATCTCACCAACAAAATACAATACAAGAAAGAGAGAATCTCAGGTTTTGAAGACAAGGTAGAAGAACTGGATATCTCCCTTGAAGAAAATATTAAATATAAAAAAATCCAGGCACAAAACATCCAGGAAATCTGGAACACTATGGAAAGACCAAATCTATGAATAGGAGAAACAGAGAAAGAAGAAGAAACCCAGGTCAAAGGCAAAGAAAATATTTTCAACAAAATGATAGAAGAAAATGTTCCTAACATTAAGAAGGAGATGCATGTCTATGTACAAGAAGCATACAGAACACCAAATAGATTGGACAAGAAAAGAAATTCTCCATGACATATAATAATCAAAACACTAAATGTACAGAAGTAAGGAAGAATATTAAAAGCCACAAGGGAATAAGACCAAATAACATATAAACATATAAAACAACATTTTACTAGAATAAAACTTGATTTTTCAGTGGAAACTCTAAAAGCCAGAAGGGCCTGGACAGATGTGCTACAGACTCTAAGAGACCACAGATGCCAGTCCAGACAAACCCTTAGCCAAATTAACTAAAAGGCAGAGATATAAGATCCAAATTAATAATATAAGAGACAAAAAAGGGGAATATAACAACAGACACTGAGGAAATCCACAGAAATACAAGGACATACTTTAGAAACATTTACTCCACCAAATTGGAAAAGTCTAAAAGAAAGGAATAATTTTCTGGATATATATCACATAACAAAGTTAAATCAAGATTAGGTAAGCAATTTAAACAGACCCATAACTCCTAGTGAAATAGCATCATTACTTAAAAATCTCCCAACCAAAAAGAGCCATAGCCAAACAGTTTTAGCACAAAATTTTGCCAGACTTTCAGAGTTGATGCCAATACTCCTCAAATTATTCCACAAAATAGAAACATAGAAGGGACATTGCCCAATTCATCTTATGAGGCCAGTTACCCTGATAGCCAAACCACATAAAGACGCAACAAAGAATTACAGACCAATTTCCCTTGTGAACATAGATGCAAAAATACTCAATAAAATATTTGGCAAACTGAATCCAAGAACACAACAAGATCAAGTAGGCTTCGTCCCAGAGATGCAGGGATAGTTTGTAGCATGAATCTTAAAACATCTTATTAATAAAAACAAAGGAGCCTGATATTTGGGTGAATGCTGAAAGATCAGAGAGACAGAACAGGCCACAGCTAACCTCACTTTGCCAACTTCTCAGCTGATCCTGTTTCCTCAAACTGGAAGCCTCTGAGTTCTCATCTGGAATTAATCCCAGCTGAACTGCTGCTAAAAGTCTAAAAGCTTAAACAGCTCTAATTCCTGGTCCTCACGCCTTATATACCTTTCTGCTTTCTGCCATCACTTCCTGGGATTAAAGGCGTGTGTCACCATGCCTGACTGTTTCCAGTGTGGTTTTGAACTCACAGATGTCCGGATGGATCTTTGCCTCTGGAATGCTAGGATTAAAGGTGTTCTGTTCTCTGACCCCAGATAAGTTTATTAGGGTGCACAATATTTTGGGGAATACAATATCACCACAATAGTTCAACATAATGTAAACTGATAAATGTAATCCACCATATAATAGACTGAAAGACAAAAACTACATGATCATTTAATTGAATACAGAAAAGGCCTATGACAAAATCCAGCACGACTTTGTGATAAAAGTCTTGGAAAGATTAGGAATACAAGGGACATACCTCAACACAATAAAACAATGTACAGTAAGCTCACAGCCAACATCAACCTAAATGGACAGAAAAACAAAGAATTTTCACTAAAATCAGGAACAAGACAAGGTTGTCCACTCTATGTATACCTTATAGTACTTGAAGTCTTAGCTGGAATAATAAGACAACTGAAGGAGATCAAAGGAATACAAAATAGGAAAGGAAGAAATCAAAGTATTTTTATTTGCAGATGATATGAGAGTTTATATAAGTGACCCTAAAATTCCACTGGGAAACTCCTACAGCTAATAAACACTTTCAGCAAAGTAGCTGAATACAAAATTAACCACAAAAATACGTAGACTTTCTATATACAAATGATTAAAAGACTGGGAAAGAAATCAGGGGAGTCAACACTTTTTATGACAGCATCAAAAAATATAAACTGTCTTGGGGTAATTCTAACCAAGCAAGTGAATGCTTGTATGATTAAAAAAAAAACTTCAAGACATTGAAGAAAGAAAAAAAGAAGAGATCAGAAGAGGGAAAGACGCTCATGTATCATTAGGATTAACATAGTAAAAATGGCCGTCCTACCAAAAGCAATCTACAGCTTCAATGCAATCCCATCAAAATTCCAATGCAATTCTTCACATAACCTGAAAGGACAATTTTCAGCATTATATAGGAACACACCAAAAATCCAGGATAACTAAAACAACTCTAAATAATGAAAGAACTGCTAGAGTTATTGCCATTCCTCATCTCAAATTGTACTACAGAGATATGGTAATAAAATCAGCATGGTATTGGGATTAAAAATAGACATATTGATCAATAGAATCAAATTGAAGACCCAGACATAAAATCCATACACTTATGGGCACCTAATTTTTATTTTATTATATGTGCATTGGTGTTTTACCTGCATGCATGTCTGTGTGAGGATGTCAGATCCCTTGGAGACAGTTATAGGCAGTTGTGAGCTACCATGTGGGTGCTGGGAATTGAAACCAGGTCCTCTGGAAGAACAGCCTGTGCCCTTAACCACTGAGCCATCTCTCTAGCTCCTGGCCACCTAATTTTTGTAATGGTCAGAAATACACACTGGGAAAAAGCCAGCATCTTGAACAAATGGTGCTGGCCAAACTGCATGGCTATACGTAGGAGAATGCTAATAGATCTATACTTATTTTTTTAAAGATATATTTATTATATATACAATGTTCTGTCTGCATATATGCCTGCGTGCCAGAAGAGGGCACCAGATCTCATTACAGATGGTTGTGAGCCACCACGTGGTTGCTGGGAATTGAACTCAGGACCTCTGGAAGAGCAGCCAGTGCTCTTAACTGCTAAACTATCTCTCTGGACCTCGATCTATACTTATTACTCTGCACAAAATTTAATTCCAAATGAATCAAATGCCTCAACATAAGGCCAGATACACAGAATCAGACAGAAGAGAAGTAGGGAGAAAGTCTTGAACTCATTGGCATAGGACAATACTTTCTGAACAGAAAACCAATAGCATAGGCACTAAGAACAATAAACAACCAGGACCTCACAAAACTGAAAAGCTTCTGTATGGCAAAGGAGACTGTCATTTGGACAAAATGACAGCCTACAGAATGAGAAAAGATTTTTACCAACTACACATCCAATGGAGGTCTAATATCCAAAATATATAAAGAACTAAAAAAAAAATTGGACATCAAGAAAATAACTCAATTTAAAAGTGGGATAGAGATCTAAACAGAAAATTCTCAAAAGAGGAAACTCAAATGACTGAGAAGCATGCTGCGAGATGTCCTGTATGCTGAGAATATATGTTGCTATGATTGATTGATAAATAAAATGCTGATTGGCCAGTAGCCAGGCAGGAAGTACAGTGTAGACTGGACAAAGAGAGAGGAGAAGGCGGGGGAGAAGAAGGCTGAGTCAGGGGACGCTGTCAGCTGCCGCGAGGAGAAGCATGATGTAAGATACCGGTAAGCCATGAGCCACGTGGCAAGGTATAGATTTATAGAAATGGGTTAATTTAAGATATAAGAACAGATAGCAAGAAGCCTGCCACGGCCATACAGTTTATAAGTAATATAAATAAGTCTCTGTGTTTACTTGGGGGACACGAGTGGGAGAGATTTGTCCTGACTGCCGGCAGGCCGGGACATAGGAAAACTTCAGCTACAGAAGCACTTTTAAAAAACGTTCAAGCCGGGCGGTGAAGGCGCACGCCTTTAATCCCAGCACTCGGGAGGCAGAGGCAGGCGGATCTCTGTGAGTTCAAGGCCGGCCTGGTCTACAAAGTGAGTTCCAGGAAAGGCGCAAAGCTGCACAGAGAAACCCTGTCTCGAAAAACCAAAACAAACAAACAAACAAAAAAAAAAACAAAACAAACAAAAAAAAAACCCCGTTCAACATCCTCAGTCATCAGGAAAATGCAAATCAGAGCTACTCTGAGATTTCATCTTATACCAGTCAAAATGGCCAAGATCAATAAAACAAATGACGGCTCATGCTGGCAAGGATGTGGAGGAAGGGGAACGTTCATCCATTGCTGGTGTGAGTGCTAACTTGTACAGCCACTATGGAAATTAGTGTAGTGGTTTCTCAGAAAGCTGGGAATTAATCCACCGCAAGATCCTGTTAAACCTCTCTTGGCATATACCCAGAGGGCTCTACATCCTATCACAAAAGACACTGGCTCAACCATGTTCATTGCTACTCTATTCATAATAACCAGAAATTGGAAAAGCCTAAGTGTCCATCAGTGGATGAATAAAGAAAATGTAGTGTGCATAGGTCACTGGTATTTCCTGACCCATGGCTTCTTGGGTCTCTCGTTACTCCAGCCATCCCAACCTAGATGGGAAGTGAGACCGCTGCTCTTCGGGGATTTAGAATACAATGTTACCATCTTTAGGAGAGCGTGGTAGAATGTAACAAGACCCATCAGCATGAAAAAAATGATTATAGAGGCAGAGAAAAAGAATTTGATGATACAGTGTTGAAGATTATTATTCTTTTACCCACCTGGAAACATATCAAAGTGATATTGTCATGGTTTCAAATTTCTTTTTTTTAAATTTGGATTTATTCATTTTATGTGTATGAGTGTGTTTGCCTGCATGTGTGTATGTGCATAGAGTGCATGCCTGATGTCTGAGGAGGTGAGAAGTTGGTATCCAGTTCCCTGGAACCGGAGTTACTAACGGTTGTGAACTAACAAGTGGGTGCTGGGAACTGAACCCAGGTTCTCTACAAGAGCACTGAGACATCTCTCCAAACCTCTTCAGATTTCTGTTTAACCCTACGATAGTTAAAGATAACCACTACATTCCTCAGTTTGAAAAAGAGGAGAGTTGTGGGAGTTTTAGCATTGGGTATGCAATTTGGAGTTGAACTGGAAGTACTTCCTCACCCTCCTGATACCACCATAGTGTTTTCCTGCAAAGTAATGAACTAGGTTTCCTTGTTTTTCTCACACCACATTAGAAAGTATGCGCTGCTGGTCAAAAACCATGATGAAAATTCCCAAGAGATCTTGTGGTTCAAATCATCTGACCAGTTGTAGGGATGAACAACGCAAAGCAGTTTAGACACACTTGCTTCTTGACATAATAAAGACATATTTGAAGGGCACTGCCAAGGACAGGAGAATAAGTACCTTATGGCCCATGAACACTAAACATTACCTTAGTAAGTAAAGCAACCAGAGCTGAGCTGGAAGTTACAGCAGATAATGTCACTCTTATCCGTGGTAATTATTGGCCTTACAGTTTTAATACCTGGCTGCTACAGAGTAACATCTAGGTGGCAATTTAAGCACTACTTCATAGTCAGCATCAGAGAGGAACAGAACTGAGCAGTTGACTGATTTAAGAAAAAAAAATGTGAGGAAAATAGATTAAAGGTAATATTCACAGGCTAAACTTCAAGGAGCAATGATTTAATTTTGGTCTCTTTTGGGAATCCTCTCTTACAGATATTTCAATGGCCAGTGGAGGAGACTGGTGACTGTGACAGCAGTCATTGTGTTAAGATCAAAGAATCTTCCAAACTCTTGGTTGCTCAGAGCCCCGGCATTCAGCTGTCGCTCTACGGGAAGCAATAAGGAATGTGTAGCTCATAAAAAACAGGAAAAAGTAGTATTCAGCAAATCTTCTACTTATTAGAATAAGATATTAGAATAAGCTAAAATAAACTGTGTAACTTCACAGTATCTGCTCTTCAGGGGCCTTACTTTAGTTAAGCCACAGGCTGCATGCATTCTTTCTGCAAGAGCTCCACCAAGTGGTCATCGGTTTGGGAAGAAAAGTCACAGAAAATCATTCTAAGACCCCCAAAAAGATTGACAGAGGACGAAAAAACCAAAAAAAAAAAAAAAAAAAAGAAGAAGAAGAAGCAGCAGCGGCGGCGGCCGTGCACGCCTTTAATCCCAGCACTTGGGGGACAGAGGCAGGCAGATCTCTGTGAGTTTGAGGCCAGCCTGGTCTCTAAAGTGAGTTCCAGGAAAGGTGCAAAGCTACACAGAGAAACCCTGTCTCAAAAAAACAAAAAAACAAAACAACACCAAAAAAAAGATTGACAGAGGGTGGACCAGTATCATGATGGAGACTAGAGCGTCCTCCACCCACAGATTCAGATGCTTAAGCAGCACATCTGCTTTTCTTTATGCTTGTTCTTATCACCCTTCTTGTTCTTACCTTAACTATGCTTGCCCTTTGACCCCATGACCCAGAGGTTCTGAATCCTCTGTTCTCTCTTAATCAGTTAGTCCCTTTCTGCATTTCATTTTACCCTATGTAACTCCAGATGCCAGTGTCCTCTACTTAAATCATGTTTTTAACACTATCTTCCATGCTTAACGGAGCTGACCTGTACCCCTGCAGCTTAGCAGTTCAGAGTTCCTGAAGAAACATTATGTAGCTGTGCAATTGATCCAACTAAACAGTTGGTGTCTTGTAGCATGAATCTTAACAGTTCTTATTAATAAAATCAAACCTGAGCCAGTTATTGGGGTAAATGCTGGAAGGTCAGAGAGACAGAATAAGCCACAGCTATCTCACCTTGCCGGATCCTCAGCTGGTCTTGCTTCCTCAAACTGGAAGCCTCTATGTCCTCATATCCAAATGACTCTCAGCTGAACTGCTGCTAGAAGCCTGAATGCTTAACCAGCCCAATGCTTCTCCAGGCCAAATGCCTCTCCAGGGCAAATGCCTCTCCAGGGCAAATGCCTCTCCAGGGCAAATGCCTCTCCAGGGCAAATGCCTCTAGTTTCTGGTCCTCACGCCTTATATACCTTTCTGCTTTCTACCACCACTCCCTGGGATTGAAGGCTTGCTTTCTGGGATTAAAGGCGTTGGTCACCATGCTTGGGTGTATCCTTGAACACGTGGATTTCTGCCTCTGGAATGCTAGGATTAAAGGCGTGTGCTACCACTGCCTAACCTCATGTTTAACATTGTGGCTGTTCTGTCTCTGACCCCAGATAAGTTTATTAAGGTACACAATATTTTGGGGAACACAATACCACCACAGTGTCTGAATCGGCTGGGTTCTCGGTTACTGTCTGTGGATGCTGATCAACTAGCAGTGGAAATTTCAAACGCTTTCCTCCGTTCTCGAAGCTTCTGCCCTTTATGAACTCTAATACTCAACCAAGGACTGGTCTGCCTGTTTCACTGATAAGCCAAGGGCACGGAGATAAGCCACACCCAGCCCCTTTTTACTCGTTAGCGTATTCACTGCCACTTCTGCTTCCTGGTGAAAGGGATCCCTAACTAAAGGCTACTTTCTCAGCCTATGGATAAGATAGAATTTCATTTCCTATGTATGTAATGAGTTTGCTAAATCAGTCACACATACCTCTTCTGTCTTCTGTTTTGTCTGATTTTTTGTTGTTGTTGTTATTAGTCGCTTGTAGCCAGGCTAGTCTAGAGCTCACTGTGTAGCTGAAGTTGACCTTGAACTCTTGATGTTCCTGCCTTCATCTACCAAGTGCTGAGATTAGAGGTGTGTTAGAACAATGTTGGTTTTCTTGGAGCTCTGGGTTTCTTCTGAGACACGTGGCTTCAACTTCTGTCACTGTTACATCACAAGTCACACTGCCCGACAGTCCTTTGTCTGGGTTTTAGGTGGAACTTTAAACTTGAACTTTCAATAAACTCAATGTTTATAAAAGTGAATTTCCTCCTTTCCCCTCACCTGCTCATCTGCTTAAGTGCATATTTTAACAAATGGCATATCTCTTATTCAGTCACACAATCTCCTTCTCTGAGTCTTTCTGGATTGTTCTCACTTATCCATAAAAGCGAACCAGTCACGGCCCCTTGCAGCATCTACATCCCAGATACGTCTTGCTCTCCTGTGCTTGTAGCCACCCTCCACTCCCATCCCTCCACTCCCATCCCCCCCCCCCCTACACCCCCACTCCCCCACCCCATCCACTGCCCCACACTGTAGGATACTAGACATTGAACCAGAGCCTGTGCACTTATTTGTTGGGTTTGTGTGTGTGTGTGTGTGTGTGTGTGTGTGTGTGTGTGTGTGTGTAAGTGCACATGTGCTTTGGCATACTTGTGAAAGTCACAGGTAAATTCTCTCCTTCCACCATATGGGTTCTGGGGATCAAGCTTGGGTGGTCAGGCTTGGCAGCAGGCTCTTTTATCTTCTGAGCCATCTTGTTGGCCCCCTCCTCGAGAATTTTAATTTTATCTTAAGACAGGGCCTCACTGAGTTGCCCAGTCTAGCTTCAATTTTGGGATCCTGCCATAACCTCCTGAGGACCTGGGATTACAGCCCAAACTATCAGGTGCTGCTGGTAACAGCTTTTTTTTTTTTTTTTTTTCATTACTCACCTAGACTCCCAACATTAATCTCCTCAAAACTAGCTTTCCTTCCATATCATGACCTGGCTGTTATAAGTGATTTTTTTTTTCTGTTCCCCTCCTCCCTTTTTTTGGTGTTCACTATGTAGAGCAGGCTCCACAAGAAAGAATTCCTTTTGTGCCTATGTCTGTCCCTATGACCTTCCTGCTTAGTCTTTGTAGCAGAGGGATTACAGTCTTAACCACAGTGTTCCTCTCACAGACGACCTGGTCTGCAAGCTGTCTGTCAGGATAACGTCAAGGTTTACCATAGACCTTCCATCTTGGTTAACTTTGCTGAAAAGCAGGAATGCTTCCAGTGGCAGGGTCAGAATTGGTGTACAAGGTTGCCCAAAGGTGAGCGTTTAGGGGACACTGTCAAACATGTAGACTCCTGTCCTGGCTCACTTGCTGAGGTGGAATTTCCAGGAATAAGTCTTATCTCTAATGTGTTTATGGCTAGGATGATTTCTGCAATACAGCTGGGCTAGCTCTAGGCAATCTTTACTTAAATGCCATTGCCTTTCCCACATGCCCTCCAGAACCTTAGGACTGTCATTCTTAGATGTCCTTTCTCTGCTTGTAAAGCACCGAGGCCTAGCTCTGTCATAAACCAGTTCACGGAAAACATCATTTAACTGATTTGCCTTTGCAATGGCCCCAAAACGTTGGTTATTTATATTTGTTCTGCTGCTCCTCCAGCAGCCAATAGGAATTTCACAAAAAAATTGCTTTGATGTGTAAGGAAAAAAAGATGGAATTTGAAATGCTTTTGTTGTTCATGGGTTTTCTCTGTTACCTTACCTCTAATGGGAAGCGCAAGATGTAAACTGTACAACCACTAAACAATTCTAATTACTATGATTCTTTTAAAATCATATAATGGAAAAATACTTGTTATGTTTGTTTTAAGAGTGGCTGGAACTGTGTAGCCACAGGCTATCCTTGAGTCCATGTTCCTCCTGCCTCAATTTTTTTTAAACAATTTATTTTTATTTTATGTACATTGGTGTTCTGCCTACATGTCTGTCTGTGAGGATGCTGGAGCCCCTGGAAATTGAGTTACAGATGGTAGTGAGCTGCCATGTGGGTGCTGGGATTGAACCTGGATCCTTTGGAAGAGCAGCCAGTGCTCTTAACCACTGAGCCATCTCTCCAGCCCCTGCCTCAGTTTTTGACTGTTCGGGATAACTGAAGTATAATACCACGCCAAGTAAGGGGGGGGAGGGAGGGAGGGAGGAGAGAGGAGAGGAAGGGGAGAGGGAGAGGGAGGATACTACGTTGGTAGAATGGAAATAGACTGAGGAAAAATATATAATGTGCTGTTTTGTTTTGTTTTTTATGCTTTTTTTTTTTTTTTTTTTTTTTTTTTTTAAGGAAACAGGTTCAATTTTGGCTTCTAGCTCTGGGGATACAGTCTGTCATGGCAGGGAGGTGGGGCAGTAGGCACAGGAGGCAGAGGTCATGCTTCATCCATACTCAAGAAGCAGAGAATAAAGAATGCTTGACCTTTATTTTATTTATTTTTTTTAAGATTTATTTATTATGTATACAGTGTTCTGTTTGCATGTATCCCTGCAGGCCAGAAGAGGGAGCCAGATCTCATTACAGATGGTTGTGGGCCACCATGTGGTTGCTGGGAATTGAACTCAGGACCTCTGGAAGAACAGCCAGTGTTCTTATCCTTTGAGCCATCTCTCCAGCCCCCGACCTTTATTTTTTAATATACAGTTTTTTGTTTTGTTTGGGGTTTTTGTTTTTTGTTTGTTTGTTTTGTTTCTTGAGACAGGGTCTTACCACGTAGCCAGGTTGGCCTTGGAGTTGTACAGATCCTTCTGCCTCTGCCTCCCTACTGCTGGGATGGATAATGATCTTTTTAGTAAACTTTAGAAACTTGGATGATATATAACATAATCTTGTTACTCTTCGGCTCACAGAAGAATGAGTGGGTTTTCCCCTAATTTTCTTCAGATTTATGACTCTTATAATTAGAAATACTATGATGGAGCTGGTTCATCGGGTAAAGGTGCTCGCTACCAAGCCTGACTACTTGACTTTGGCCTCCAGAATTCACAGGATGGAAAGAGAGAACAGACCGCCACATGCATGTCATACCACATGCTAGCGTGTCTTCTCTCTTTCACACATACAAACAAGGTAAATAAATAAGTGTAAATTAAAAATATGATGCGAAGTATGTTAACAGTCTCCCACTTGGTCTACTTGAACGAGTGCAACTTGCACACACATGCTTTCATTCACACTTACACATACAACAAGAGAAAAGATGTATTTTGTTTTGTTTTTGTTTTTTTTTAATCTAGCTTCTCTACAGAATGACAAAGGCAATGTAGTGAAAATGGAGTATTAACTGATCAGGAAGGCTCAGAAGTAAAGTCAGTATGTAACTATTGTCAGACATAATTCTCCACTAATTACAACAAAGGAATAAATATGTCTGGAAGGTTTTCAGCCAGGTACACAATCCTTTGTAGTTGTAGAGGACAGGACTCATCCAAGGAGAGAGAAATACTCCCAGGGTTTCTCTGTGTAGCCCTGGCTGTCCTGGAACTCACTCTGTAGTCCATTGGAATCAGAGTTCTTGAACTCAAAGATCTGCCTGCCTCTGCCTCCTGAGTGCTGGGATTAAAGGTGTACTTGAATTTTTTTTTTAAGGGAAGTCCTAGGCAGGGTCTAGGCATTCCTGAGAATTACAAACTAGTTAAATACAAGGGATCTGTGCTGAGAGTAATTAAGTAAGACTGCAGTTGACACCACCAGCTGCCAAAAGGAAGGAGTCTTCTGAAGTCGATTAAAGCAGTTTTAAAACAAAGGTTAAAACAGCTGCTATCTACTTTAAACATAGTGATACTGGAAAACTACCTACCGTTACAGTCAAATGATTGTGTGTGCCCTACAATTTGTGTTGAAATCCTAATTTCCACAGACATGCTGTGAAGACATGAGGCTTTGAGGAGGAAATTAGACCATGACAGGAGAGCCTTCATGATGACATTAGTGCACTTACAGAGACCTTAGAGAAGATGGCATGCCCAATCTGCCACAGCTAGTTGGTGCTATTTCCATGAATGAAGGAGATGACCTTCACAAGATCCAAACTCTGCTACTGCCTAGCCTCTGGAACCTCGAGAAACAAATGTGTTGATTATATGCATTTAGTTCATGGCATTTTGTATAGTTACATGAACAGATGAGACATTCACTCTTCTGTGTTACTTGAAATAGTGTTTCATAGTTCATTCTTGAAAATATTTGTTTCTGAGATGGGATCCTGTGTTGTAGCCCAGGCTTACCTAGAACTCACAATTTACCCCAGGCTGGCCTTCAATTCTTTTTTTCTTTCTTTCTTTTTTTTTTTTAAAGATTTATTTATTTATTATGTATACAGTGAGTGTTCTGCCTGCAGGCCAGAAGAGGGCGCCAGATCTCTCATTGTAGATGGTTGAGAGCCACCATGTGGTTGCTGGGATTTGAACTCAGGACCTCTGGAAGAACAGCCAGTGCTCTTAACCTCTGAGCCATCTCTCCAGCCCCTCTTTTTTTCTTTTTGAGACAGGGTTTCTCTGTGTAACTTTGTGCCTTTCCTGGAACTCACTCTGTAGCCCAGGCTAGCCTCAAACTCACAGAGATCCACCTGGCTCTACCTCCCGAGTGCTGGGATCAAAGGTGTGTGCCACCGCCGCCCGGCCTGGCCTTCAATTCTTAATTCCCTGCCTCAGCCTCTCAAGTGCTGGGATTATAAGCATGCACCACTATGCCCAGGTGAAATGTTAATATTTAGAATTTACTTTGTAGGCAAAGAAACTTTTAACACAATAGGAATACTTGTGTGATCTGAAAGTCACTTTAGCTTTCTTAGTTCTGGAGAAAAGCTTAACGACATGGTCAAATCTCAAAGCGCCACCTTCACTTGTAGAAAAAACAGGCATTAGTTCAGTTCTGTATTAAAGGAAATACGTTAACTTTTTTTCAGTTGAACTCTTACCAACTATATCTTTGGGAGGGTCGTAGAAAAAAGTAAAACAGCAGTTTATCAATTTTACCAAAGTCTATGAATGCTGGAAGAGTGAGCTTTCTGTTGGTGTGTTTGTTGTTTGTTTTTGTTTTTGGAGACAAGAGTTACTTTATAAATCAGGCTGGTCTGGAATTGACTATGTATTCTAGGTGGTCTGGGAGCTCAAAGCAATTCTCCTGCCTCAGTCTCTGGAGTGCTGCTACTAAAGGCATGAGCCATGTACCCAGCTTGTACCTTCTTCAGAAATTCTAGAGATACTTGACGTAAGTTTAGAAGTAAAGTTAATATCCTATGGCATCTATAATTTGGTATAAAAGACTCTTTTATTTTATATAACAATTTATTCATGGTAATATCAGGATGACATTAAGTAAAAGCTCCCAGTAAAGTTAAAATATTTGATATTTGGACTTTTTTAAAGTAGTAGATATATTACATAAAACAGGTTTATATTTGCATTTAAATTGTATACAATTAAAAAAAATTGTATACAATTCTTTCCAAATTAAAATAAGCTGTCATACATACTGCTTACCTGTGTAAATCACTCCATGAGGCTTAGTAGTAGGAAACACTGGAAGCCAGAGTCTTGATAACTTGTGTCCAGGAATCTTAAAATAAAATATGGCTTGGCCAGAAAGCTTTGGCATTTGACCTTTGATTTTAAAAATATGTTGCTCGCTCTGTGAGAGTGTCAGAACTGGGGATCTAATATCCTGCAGCTTCTTGGTCCTTTTACCCTCCTACCAAGCTGAGACTTAACTCTAGCAAGCTTCCATACCAGGAAGATTGTTTTAAACGATGGACCCGAGACTTTTGTCTCATCCTCATTCAGTGGCAAACAGTGATTTGTGTAAGAGGAACCCCCCACCAAAAAAAATCCTTTGCTTTTCCCTTTGGAAGGAATTATAGGTTTAATATGCTTCGTGATTAAATTAAAAGAAGAAGCATAAATATGCTTTCTATAATAAAAAATGATACCAAGAATCTATTTTAGGGAGACCATTTGCTTTGCTTTGTTGTTGTTATTGTTTTAATAAAAAGTCAAAGGGATTGAAATTAACTGGTTGAATTAAGGACTAGAGTTTGGTTTGAAATACTTATTCAGATATACTTTTGTGTACAAGGCTAAGTAAGACAACAGTAGTTGTTTCTGGGAGACCTTTTAAATTAGAGATGGACAGAAATTTTGTGGTCTTGAGTCTTGTCTTTATGTAATGTGAACTTTAGGATAATTCTGTCTGACCAACGCTAAAGTCTTACACTCAGTACAGTGATTATGCATGTATGGGCCTGACATGGCTGCCTGTGGGATTCCATTAGTCTATTGCAGACTGACGTTAGCTGTGCTGCTCACGCACAGTGGGTTTTCTGTGGGAGTAAGGAGGCTTCCAACTTCAGATAATTAGATTCAGGTGGAGACTGTGTCTTTTTCCTCATAACTTAAGTACGGATGATCTGTTATGGTGGAAAGAACTGAAGTATGCCTCAGACAGAATTTTGAAATGTAAGGGACATTTATTAGCATGAAGATACCAGTAGGCTTCACAGCTTGTCTCTTCGTGAAGTTTAGTTTTCTGAGTCATTTGACTTGAGTAGAAGGTTCATACAAGTCAGATACAGCGTCATAGCAGCAGAATTCAGCACCAGTATGCTTGAAAAGCATTCTGTAGTAAATTCATTTTGTTCACACAAAGTATTTCCTAATACCTACTGTATTGATGAATAACTGCTTTGGTGACTATGATGGAGGTAATTGAAGCTGGAAGAAGCTATCTTTGACAGAGTTCTGAATAGTTCTCAAAATGTTAGCTCTGCCTAGAACATGAAGATAAATACTAATTCTTTTATCTGTATTAAGTTGCCTCTACAACATGGTTGTTGTACATACTTTGTTCAGTACAACGTTCCACCCTAACACATTAATATTGTGGCTTAAAAACAGCTATGTAGTCAAAATGATTATTATTTTTATTGTTTTATTTATTTTTAAGACAATGTCTTGCTATATAGTCTTGGCTGGTCTGGAATTTGCTGTGTAGACCAGGCTCATCTCAAATTCAGAGATTCGCCAGTCCCTTCTAAATGCTGAGATTAAATGTATGTGCTATCATGCTTGGCCAAAATGAATTTTTAAAGCTAACAAAATTATTTGTTTATTTATTAATTATTGTTTATAATTATTTATATCAACAGCCCTACAAGGATGGCATGGGATGGTAAAGATGTTTTATTTCTAGTCCAAGCTTTTCCTAATCCACGTCTGTTATTGTATTAGGCAAATTATTTAACTAATAATTTTCAAAAATTTTGACAAGAAATATGGAAATATAGATGTATTCACAGTCAACTGAACATACATACACATGCAATGAGGTTCTCTATATACAAGACAAGATAATTTGACTAGATCATCTCTAACATTTCAAATTCTACTTTTCTATGAATCCTTGGTAACAGATCTAATATTAAAGTCTTGCTATGATCTTCACAGTGGGCTCAAACTATAGCTTTCCCAACTTCCAGAGTATCTGGGATTACAGGTGTACCCACCATACCTTGATTCTAAATTGTGTTATTTGAAGAAGGAACTAGGAGGAGAAATAGTTCCTTTTACCTGAAAACTCATCTTTTGCTGGAGATGCAGATAATAGCCAGTAGCTGGGTCCACAGAAGAGACATGAAGTACTGCCAGCTCTTTCCTTGCATATATTTTACAAGTGCACTGTTTCACATTTACACAGCATCTCTATACTGGACAGTATATAGTCTGACATAAATGTAGAGAGGTAAGTTGAATGGGGACCTAGCAATAGTTTTTTTTTTTGTTGTTGTTGTTGTTTGTTTTTTGTTTTGTTTTGTTTTTTGCCTTCTACTTTTAAAATGCATTGATGTGAGCTCATACAGCTCTTCCTTGTAGTAGAGGCAGCAGGAGAAACAGGTGCACCTGAGAGACACTGCTGTTTCTGTATCTCTGGGTATCATCTCTCCAACCCTAATCTTACTGTCTCTCAGGCTTTCCCAATCTGCTTATTTCCTAAAACTTGTATTCACTACATTTGTGACTTACACGTGTTAGTACATCTGCCTTCAAATAAATGTTTGGACCAAATTTGTTCTGTTTAATGAAGTAGTGCTTCTGATAAGCATTCTGGGAAATATTCCTCAAAATGTTCTGGTTTAGACCTCATTGGCTGCTGGCTTAGTGTCTGGAAGGCCTTAGGCAGCACAGAGCATTTCATAGTTGAGATGATTTAAATGACTCTTCAGCTATATCGTCTGCTTGTCCAGTGTGTTCCTCACTTGCCCAATTTATACAACCAGTTTAGGAGATGAACAATCTGCCTTTCCTAAGAAATTCCTCAAATTCCTTACATCAATGAAAAGAAAACACGTCCTGCTCCTTATACGATATCTCTTATACACTCAGAAGTAAAAGTCGCAACAAGACAGCTACAGGCTTTCCTTATCTCCTTGACCTTTAAAATCTAGTTTACAGCTCTTTGGGAGATAAAACACAATTATCTACAGGCAGCATGCCTCAGGCATGCTCTTAGTAATGAAGTAATGAGACAGATCTGGATTCAAACATTAGCTGAGACATTTGCTAGCTGTATGAGTTTGGGTATTGCTCTTCAGTTTTTCATCCCTAAAACAAAACACAATGTTTAGTGTAATATATATATATTTTTTTTGAGACAGGGTTTCTCCATGTAGTTTTGGTGCCTGTCCTGGATCTCGCTCTGTAGACCAGGCTGACCTCGAACTCATAGAGATCCACCTAGCTCTGCCTCCCGAGTGCTGGGATTAAAGGCGTACGCCACCACCGCCCAGCTAGTGTAATGTATTTTAAATAATATTTCTAATACAGTTAGCATAGTCTTTGGAATATATGACATGTTCAATAAATATTAGATATTCTTAACTGGTTGCTCCTCTTCTGATTTCATCTCCAAAATTTGAGGACTATTTTTAAAACATTATTAATATTCCATTATTACTTCCCAAGGAAAAGACCAATGATTCCTTGCTAGCATTAAGTTCTCTGTCAATGTTTACCTTCTATCAGATATATTCAAATTAACATCTAAACATTAAATTTGACTCATGTCTTTCTTAATAATTCTTAAATCTGTGTTTCTCTCTCCCTGCTCCTCCTTTTCTTTTTCTTCTAACTCCATCCTCTGAAGCAAATTGATCTCAAACTTGATGGTATCGCCCACATTTCTATTTGTGACTGAAAATACGGCAGAGTCTATTTGCCATAGCATTACTGAAAATCATAACTTTAAAAAAATGGCAAGAAGCCAACCAGGCATGGTAGTTCACGACTTTAATCTCAGCACTAGGGAGGCAGAGGCAGGTGGATCTCTGTGAGTTCGAGGCCAGCCTGGTTTACAAAGTGAGATCCAGGACAGTTAGGGCTACACAGAGAAACCCTGTCTCGAAAAAACAAAACAAACAAACAAACAAAAAATGGCAAGAACTGAAAATTTAATAGGAACTGATTTAGAGAATTTAACAACATATAACCAGATTTTAAGTTCCCAGAGGTCATGCTTGGCACTGTTTGCACCATCCGGGGACCTGATGTTACTGTTACCAAGAGGCAGAGTCTGCACTTGATAAGTATATGCTAATGCCTACGTTAAAGGGAAGAAAGAATTAGAAATGTAAGAGTTAGTCTTGCTTCTACCATAATTTCAGTGTCTGACACTGAAAAAAAATCATTAAATATTTGTGATCCTTAGCTTCTCAATCCATAAAAGATGGAAATTCTGGGGCAGGGGCTGTCGCTCAGTGGTAGAGTGCTTGTGTTTGAGGGCCAGGGCTTGATTTCAGTACCAAAACAAAACCAGCCAACCAGCCAAAAGAACAAAAGAAAAAGAATGGTTTGCCTCTTAAACATGCACGAGGAGGAGAAGACACATGGATGAAAATGTAACTACTGATTAATGAGTGGGAAGTTTTTTTTTTTTGTGGAATAAAGTGCACCCATATTGCCATACTATGTTAATGTTAACATAGCTGGATAAAAAGCTGAATGGTTTTATTAATCAAACAGCACCCTCATATTTAAAAAATGAGATAGTATCTTTCCTGCTCAGGTCCATGGCTTTCTTGGCCATCATCACTCAGTGGACTAAGTCACGGGGTAATTAGAGAAGGAATTGTTTTCTGATCTCACCAAGTAAGATCCAGTTGAAATAGTTATGAATGGCTTAGGTGACAATGTGGCAGTAGACTTTGCTGTACAGACCCAGAGTCCTGGATGGTGTTGGCTTCCGGGCTCTCTAGAAAAAGCCAGGCCTATGTCAAGTAAGGCAGTAGAAGAACTGCCAACTGATTTTTTTTTTTTTAAAGCAATGGCAAACTACAGTGGGATACACATCATAAATACGAGTGCCTCTGAATACAGAAGTCCCATGCCAAAGAATAGTGGATAAATTTGTAACGAGGATCACTTGAAGTAAAAACAATGACTTAATTTCAGTTTTAGGACATGCTCAATATATACTTAGTGTTAACAAAAATGTTAATGATTTAAAAATAGCCTTTAGGACCATTTATTTTTTTAAAAAAATTGATTCCACAGTCATTTATCGCACTAGGAAAATTATAGTAAATGGCCAGGAAACAGTATAGTTTGTAGAATTGCAGGAGTGTTGGATCATTCAAGGCAGCATTTTAACAGGACGCTTTACAAGAGAGATACATCTTCCTAGTCGCTTTGACTCGATATTAGGGTCTTTTGGAAAAGAAATGTTGAGCCACACTTGCATAAGTGAAGGGGCCGGGGCCACGATTCTCATCATGAAGAGACAGTGTAGAAAACAGCAGCTGGGATTTGGTAGCATGGGTCACTAATTCTAGTACTTGGGAGTCTGACACAGGAGGATCTTAAGTTCTGTAGCCTGGGCTACAGAGCAAGTTTATGAACAACTCTTGGTTATAAAGTAAAAACTTTTCTCAAAAACCCTCTAACACACTACATGCACACACACAAACACACACACACACACACACACACACACACACACATGCACACACACAATTGTATATACACATTAATATCTACGTTCATTCAAAATGAATAAGAAATTGAAATTTCAGGAGGTGCAGCCTAGCATTTATTGTCAGATTAAAAAGCTAGCATTGTCTTCATATAATTTGATAAATTTATGACTAAAATTAACCTTGACTCTGCTTTGGTGAGTTTATTGTTATGTAAAGCTGAGAGGTAACAACAACTTTGTCAATTTCAAATTACTAAGCACAGCCAGAATAGCAAAACTCATATTAGAATCAGTAACACACATCAGAAAGTAGCTCTCTCCTGCTACTCTGCCCTGTCCTTGGTCTTTAGACTGTACTGTCACCACTATGTGTTAGTATTTTAAATGGTTATGAAGCAAGTAAAGAGTAAAAGGTTCATTGTAAACCAATATTCTAACCCTGTCTCCTTCAGTTCAGCCTCTTCCCCCCTTTAAGCTCTGGCCTCCTGTTTTGGAGATTCATGCCATGTGCTGGTCAGGGAAGATGTTAACTTTAATCTTATTTCAAATCCTTTTCCACTTCCTGGATGCTGCTGTGTCTTGCTCCCCACTGACTGGGTGTGTTGGGGTCATGTGAGAGGTCCAGTGTTCAAATGGGAGGCAGAAAGGGACACTGTGTGGTGTCATGGACTCTGGAATTAGATAACTGGTAGGCGAGCTTTCTGTGGATATAACAGAATACCAGAGAAATCTGATTTAAAAGGAAGAGAGTTTTATTTTTTTATTCAGTTTCAAAAATTCAATCCATGGTTACTTGGTCTTGTTGCCTCCGAGCCCTGGTGGCATTGTATATCACAGTAAGAATGTATGTGGTGGTGGTGTCTGTTTAACCTCATGGTGATCAATAAAGCAAGATACAGGAATGGTGAGGGTCCCAATATCCTCTTCAAGGACATAGTCCCAATGATCTTACTTCTTTCCACAAAGTTACTTCCTCAAAGTTTCAATACCATGAGCTACGACCAAGCTTTGGACACACAGGTCTTTGGGGGAAAACTTAAGATCCAAATCTGGGCTTAGATCCCCCACTACCAACAAGTTTCAGGAGTTTTCTTATAAGAGCAAAGTGAATTTTCCTCACCTACAAATACTCAGTTATAATTTTATCTTGACAAAGATTTATGGTTATGAGTATTAAATGAATTAGTTCAGGGCTCCACACACGTTAGGCAAATGCTCCACTACTATGTGACAACCCTAGCCCTTTTTTTTTTTTTTTTTTTTGGTTTTTCGAGACAGGGTCTCTCTGTGTAGCTTTGTGCCTTTCCTGGAACTTGCTTGGGAGACCAGGCTGGCCTCGAACTCACAGAGATCCGCCTGCCTCTGCCTCCCGAGTGCTGGGATTAAAGGCGTGGGCCACCACCGCCTGGCTTGTTTTGTTTTTTAAAGACAAGATATTTTGTAGACTAGGCTGGCCCAGCTAAAAATGACTGTGAACTTCTGATCCTCCTGCCTCCACCTCTTAAGTGCTGGGCTCTATACTTTGGCAGAAGTCCAAAGTCAGTTCTCTTTCCTGGGACAATTTTGGATATTCTCAGCTTCCTTTCCACCCACAGGGACTTATTCACAGTAATTTCCCTGTGTTTGCAATATAGTTGTTGACTGATGCTTCCCAGTCTCACCTCTTACCATGGCACTCATGAGCTTTGATTCCCTAGCAGGCAGATAGACGAAAATGGCAAAATTTGTGCATCCAGACCCAGTTCAACGCTGGAAGTGCAGACTACTCGTTGCTAGCTTCACCGATGGCAATTCCTCGGTCTGCCATTTGGGGCTGTACTGGGTGTTCCTTGCTCACAGATTCCTTTGAGTCCCCAGTCTGGCCCAGGCTGTACCTTCACGTATACTTCCGTATACCTGGCAGCATAGACCTTTCCTTCAAGCTCTAATGAACATTTACATGTTGCTAAATTAGTTGTGGATTATTCTATTTGTGTATATTGTGGGAGACCAGCTGAGAGACCGACTCCCACATTTTACCCCAGGATACTCTTGAGGAGAGAGGGATAAGAGATTTAGATAGAAGGATAGAGGGGAGAGAAACAGAAACACAGGATAGCCTTGGGAGGGCCTGGATCATTAGCCACCAGCCCCTTCTGTCTCATCTAAAGGGCTATTTATAGGAATGCCAAGGTGTGGAGCAAAAGACCCAGTGCACAGCCAAGTGCAGACCCTTTCCAATCACCTGGTAACCATACACATGGGCAAGCAATCCTCTAATGCAGCCCTGCTGGGTAAAGCGAGCTCAGATCTCACTAGGAAACCTTTGTGGGCCTCCACAGTGTATCATGTCTAACAAATGATAATTTGGACACAAATTCAGAGATTGACAACATAGATAGGCTTATTGAAGACAAGACAGCTTTGAAATGAGTCTCAGGACTAGTGTCACACTCTCCTATTTAATCTGCTCTGTGAAAAGGGAGATAAATGAACCCCAAAAGCAAGCCACATAGAGGCCCTAAGATCACACGAAGATATCAAGGTTTTCTGCTGATGTCATTCTAGAGGCAGAAATTGAGTAGCAAAACTATGTAAATGTTCACTGGAGACTTTGGTCTCCCCTGTCCCCACCTGTCTTACCTGAAATTTAACTCATACTAAGGACCAAGAAATGAGGTTTTGAGAAACTTAACTAAAGGAGAAGAGTATTATTTTTCTTTTCAAAAGAAGGTCTCAAGTAGCCCAGGCTTACTTTGAATGTGCTATGTCACCAAGGATGGCCTTAAACTTCTGATCCTAGCGCTGGAGCACTGGGATGTGTGTGTGTGTGTGTGTGTGTGTGTGTGTGTGTGTGCTACCGCGCCCAGTTTATTCAGTCCTGGGGATTAGACCCAGTGCTCATGCATGGTAGGTAAATTCTCTGCCAATTGAGCTACAGCTACAGCCCAAACATAGGGCTTTTTAATATTATTAATTTTGTGAGTATGTGTGTGAGCACCATGTGCACCATGATACAGTTGTGTGGGTCAGAGGACAACTTTCAGTAATTGGTTCTTCCACCATGTGTGTCCTGGGGATGGCACTCAGGTTGTCAGGCTTGGCAGCAGAGCCACCTTGCTGGCCTAAGATAGAAATACTTTACAATAATCCTGTGCCAGAGATAAGTGAAAAGATGTTAATCTTGGTATTATGAGATGGTAGTGGCTTTGTATTGAGAATTAGAGACCCATATCAGTGAAGGAACTTTTCCCCTTCTTCTGCCCTTAGCAACTGAAAATCTCTGGAGCAGCATGGCAAATGGCATGTGGGGAACTAGAGAGGGCGCCAACAGACGGAGTGGGGTGGTAAGGACGGTGGCGGTTAATATTATATGTCGATAACGTGATTGGCCTGAGAAACAGGGGACTTGCCAAGCACTCCTGGGTGTGTCTGTCCAGGCATGTGGGCAGATAATAAAGTCACCAGAGCATAATAGGGAGGTGGCAAAAGGTAGGAGGTGAGTTCAGTGGGAGAAGCATGTCACTGGTATTCCTTGGGGATGCAGCTTCCCCGGGTTCCTCCCTGTATCCCCTCTTACTTCCTAGCCGGCATGGCTGAAGTGTCCTGCCCAGTCATGTCCCCCCATGGCAGACAGTCACTTCTGAAATTGTCAGGGAAGTTCTTCCTCCCCTGACTTGTCTCCATCGCTTCATCTTAGCAACAGGAAAGAACAAGGAAGAGAGTGTAGAGAAGGCTGCAAAGGCTACTGTAGGAGGGAGGAGATCAAAGACCATCTGGTGGAGAATTTCCTGCTTGTGTTTAGGTTGGCCCTGTGGAAATGCTATAAATACCTCAAACACTGGAGGAGTTTGATGTGGGGCCCTCAGTGGCTCGAACTACCTGACACTGATGCTTCTTACGTAGTCTCCAACACTGGAAGTGCTGGCCTGGGCAGCCAAGTGGATATGATGGGCTATAAAACATAAGCCTCTCCTTTGGGTCCATAGGAACTTCATGCCTGAAGCAGCCTGTTTCTCTGGTGTGGGGATCCTCAAGCTACCCTACAAGTTGATAAGCAAAGAGCTGAGACCTTCCAATATCCACATTCAAAAAAAGCTTGAGGTGGGTTTAGCCTCAGGCAAGCCTTCAGATGCCAATCCTGAAGGGTACCCTAAAGTCTTATGAGATACCTTCAGCCTAACAAACCATGAGATCATCCATCTTTGCTGCTTTAAGTCACCATGTGTTGGGAGTAATGGGTTATACCAAAGGAAAATTAGCACATGGAGAAATAAATTAAAAAGAGAATCTTCTCCAAGATCCCAGTTGTGAGAATTCTGCAGTGGCTGAACACCTTGCTCAAACCTGAGTAATTTGTTTATCGTTTTCAGTTCCATGTACCTGCTTGGTTTGTTCACAGTAGGACTTTAGGACTATAGACTTTACTACCTCACCTGTCTATAACAAGGGGTGTGGTGTTCAAGTTTCAGTTTTATGTGTTGAAAGAAAAAAAAAAAAAACAAGACACAATGTTCTATTCATTAGCACCATTTACATATAAACCCAACTAAATGCAATTACAAGAGACTGAAACTGAATGAAATTAGACTCCACACATTTGCTGTAAGACGTGCCAGTTCCACATTTTCCTGCTGAAAATAGTTCCCCAATGCCACTGGCATTTTATTTTGTTGTTAAAAATGTTTATTTAAATCCAGTTGTACTGTAATTTGCCACCATATTTTGCCTCCTCCCCCCTTTAAAAGAAGGGTTTTTTGTTTTTTTTGGTTTTTTTTTTTTGGTTTTGTTTTTTTTTTTTTTGGTTTTGTTTTTTTCTTTAAGCTCTGTTTATAGGGTTGGTGGGGTGGCTCCGTGGGTAGAGGTGCTTGTGCACAATTGTGACAACCTGAGTTTAAAAACCCATCCCACTAGGTGGCAGAGAGAGCTGATCCCTGAGAGTTGTCCTCTGTCCTCCACAATGTGCTCTGTGGCATGAGCATGCCTGCCACACACACACACACAGAGTACATTTGGGGAAAAAAGTTCTTTTTATAACAGAGTGTTCTAAGACCTCCTTTGTATTCTACATTACAGCTGATTAGCACACCAAAGTTTTATGTAAAATGTTGGCAATTTCAAAAAACAACACGTGCCAGCGATTCTAATAATGGAAGCCTGGGGATGTGGAGAGAGAACGAGAGAGAGAGAGAGAGAGAGAGAGAGAGAGAGAGAGAGAGAGAGAGTCGTTTAGCAAGCAGTTTCAAACAGAACGACACCACTGACTCTCTCGTTCAGAGTTAGCATTCTGAGCCACTGTGGAGACATCAGGACTATGTAAACATTAGCTACAATCAGCACCGATCAGATCACACCCATTGCTCTTTATCTGGCGCCTTCCACAGTCTCACCAAACTTGAGCCAGTAGGGCGCCACAAATGGCATTTTAAAACATTAGCTTCTTGCGCCCTCTGGTGGATAAATGTTATGGGTGCTTAATCTTCCTGGTGGCACTTTGTGGTTCCTTTAAGGACATCTGAAACAAATGAATCATTTCCCTGTGTATTTATACAGGATGATTTGCATTTCTACAATACTGTGACTCACTTCTTGCTCAGTCACAGATTCGAGGAACTGAGATACAGTCTTATTATGGGGAAGGAGAAACCAAGTAAGAGAAAAGCTAGGTTTTCCTTGGCTTTGGTAATATGATACTGAGTCTCAAGGAATGTATCTTTGAATATGACACTTGTTTTATTTTGATACTCTTATTCCCTCACAACAAGTTGGAGCTTGAAAATTAAGAGAAACAAATTACTCCAATAACTTCAGGTCCCAGGATATCTCCTGGGGAAGAGGAAGAACAGTCAGATAACAAAGGGACATCGCAGGGCAGTGAGGCACATTTGATTTGAGTTTTGACCCGTACTTTTTTACCCAGGATATTCTCATTAAGTGAAAAAGATGGCTTGGCCACTCTTTCTTTGCCCAAAGGCTCTTTAAACTCAGATTGTGAGGCTTGGTGCCAGGTTCCTTTCCCCACTGAACTGTCTCTTCAGCCCTAGGTTTTGTTCCCCTTCAAATATAGGGGTGCTATTGTGCTGTCTTAGTTAGGGTTTCTATTGCTGCAATGAAGCACCATGGCCAAAAAGGAAGTTGGGGAGCATAGGTTATCTGGCTTACACGTCCACATTGCTGTTTATCACTAAAGGAAGTCAGGACAGGAACTCAAGCAGGGCAGGATCCCGGAGGCAGGAGCTGATGCAGAGACTATGAAGGGAGCTGCTTACTGGCTTGTTCCTCATGGCTTGCTCAGCCTGCTTTCTTATAGAACCCAGGACCACTAGCCCAGGGCTGGTACCACCCACAGTGGGCTGGGTCTTCCCACACTGATCACTTATTGAGAAAATGCCTTACAGCTGGATCTCATGGAGGCATTTCCTCAGCTGAGGCTCCTTCCTCTCTGATGACTCTAGCTTGTGTCAAGTAGACACACACACACACACACACACACACACACACACACACACACACAAAAAAAAACCCAACCAGTACATGACTCAGAAACACAGATGTACAAGAAACACAATTTTAATTTTCTTTACCTGGAATTAATTTCTATTGTGATGTATGTATTAGTGCAGACAGTCTGAGTTAATTAAGGGTCACTTACACAAAAATTCCATTTCCCTTGTGCAATGCTAAGATAAGGTGAATGGGATCTTGTAAGATTTTGGGTGTCATCATATATCTCTACTGGTACCAGCTGGGGCATTTCTTGACCTCCCTAGGTTTTCCTTATCTGGACTAACAGTTTCTTCCTGATCCTGACTGCAGGTCCCCTTTGGAGACCCTTTCCATGGCGTACTCACTCTAGAGTTTATAAACAGAGTCATCTACAAGGAACAAGGAAGGTGACACCAGAAGACCAGAAGTCAGCAGCTAGGACAGAGAGTGGGCGATCAAATGTGGAAGGCACCATGGAAATGAGGATGATCATGAACTTCTGCCCCTCTTCAACTTCTCAAGTGTGGGAATGACAGGTGTGCCCCACATTATCTGATTTATGTGATGCTGGACATCAAATCCAGGGCGTCATGTGAGCTAGGCAAACACACTTCCAATGGAACTACACCCCTAGTCTATGTTTGCTTGTCTTTTTAAAAAATTAATTAAAAAGAAAAAAAAATGAAAGCCAGGCGGTGGACGCGCATGCCTTTAATCCCAGCACTTGGGAGGCAGAGCCAGGTGGATCTCTGTGAGTTCAGGCCAGCCTGGTCTACAGAGTGAGAGCCAGGACAGGCACCAAAGCTACACAGAGAAACCCTGTTTCTGACAAGTCCAGCAGGAGGCAGTGCAGTCTGCAGGCGAGATGGATAGAGAAGGCGTCACTCTTGAGTCACGTGACAAAGTTTATCAGAAGGAACCTAAACTAAAGGCTCATGGTTGTTGTAACAAGAATATTGGGACTTGGAGTGGTAGTTTGTGCTTAGTAATACCTTTTGCTGAGATACTAATTACGATTTGTCATCTACTAAGATTTATCAAAGCTTTTCCTAGTTCATGAGCTTTTTCCTAAATCTCAATGGCATAAAATAGGGCTATGGAATACAGCGCTATCAGGAAATAGGCTCAGATGGTTGTGATGACTTTGCTTTTCTGGAATTTTCTACAGAGTTGGAAAAATAGAGTTCTAAATCATATCTTTCCCTTTTTTGGTATTTTGTAAAATGACCCAGCCAAAATCTCACCATTCTCAGGATTCTTCCTCAGTTGGGCCCCAACTTAATTCCCACTGGCAGGATTTGACTGGTTTCAATCTTCTCTCCTCTCCTCTCCTCTCCTCATTCCCTGCCATCTCCTCCCTTTCCACTCAAGCTGGGATTGAACCTAAGGCTTCAAGCACGCTAGGCAAGCACTCTCTCACTGATCTATGTCTCCAGCCCACTTCTTTGATTGTCTCCCACAATTCCCTTTGCACCCAGAAAGAGTAGGGTATTCAGGGCTGTGGGTGAATAGGTTTTCACGCATTGTTCACTGTGGAACTGTGATCTCGTCTGTGACCTCAGAACATGCTCATCCTACCAGTGCTATGTGTCTGGGGGAAGGGAGGAAAATGGCAGAGGCAAATTTTTCTATGTTCTGTGTCTAGAACCAAGCCTTGGTTTGGACTTCTCCCACATGATGAAGTTTGTGTTACCTAGTCTCTCACTGATTAATTTTGGCATGCAGTTTCATAAGATTTATCCTCTACAAAGGACTAGGATGTGGCATATGTATTGTGTTCAAGATGATGTATAATTTTATGTTCAACTTGGTTTGGCCACAGGATCTAGATAGAATGTCTAAAATAATATTTTTGGAGAATTTAATATACGCATTTTTGTTATCTTGGGGGCCAACCTCCAGCATCACAGGGCTCAAAGGGAATCCACAGAGTTAGCGCATACTATGACTTTTTTATCTGAGGGGGTAGGGGAAAAAGACACTCACACACTCTCTTGATGGTTTCCTTTAGACCTTTTCTTTATTCTTCTTTTGCATTCTCTATTCTTTATTTTCCTGGTGATTTCTGTCTCTCATTCTTGATGTTTTCCTTCTAACTCATTTTAACTCTATCTTTGTTCTTTCCCTTACAGCTTATATACCCCAGCAAAACCAGGCAATATAAAAATTACAATGTGGTTACATTCTATTTTTCAAATGAATGATTACAATGAATACAAGTGAAAAAACAGCATTTTTTTCAAATCCCTTATCATGATTAAACATTTTGCATATTACAGGTGAAAAGCAAATTATCTCAAGAACCCACATACATTCATACCCAAGCAACTTGCTATAGATTAACAGTGTAAGCAAGCAAGATATTCTTCTTGGTCAGTTCTTTTACTGGCAGGCTGTGTTTTGCATTTACAAAGAAAGGACCAATCACTTTATTACTTATCTCAAAAGGTAATCTTATAAGAAATCTTAAAAAAATTACAAATCTAAACTTTTATATATGAAAAACATTCAGTCAGCTCTACTTTAAATCTTTAGGGTACATACCAACTCATCAATAGTTTTTTATATCAGGAGATTAAGGGCAGAAATGGGTACAAGAAATTAATCATCACCTTTGGTCATTAAACAATCCTAGCAAGAAAGGCATGTCAGCTAATGTTAACTGGGCTGCTTTTTTCTTGATCCTTGATCTTAATGAGTTCCTCATTCAACTATGTACCTTTCTAAAACTTTAGATTGTCTTCTTGGGTTTTTCACCTCAAAACTATTTGACAAAACATCTTAGTCTAACTTTAAGTTATTTTCAAAGCTTTGTTTCAGCTATGATGCACTCCAAAACCTGTAAACACATCTCCCAACATTAAGATTAAAAGGATTTAAGCGAGCTGGGCTACTGGGACTCCATTGTTTTTCTTAATCATTAACCTAAGCCACGGTCTATATGGCGTCTCAATAGAAACTCATGTGTTCTAGCTGTGTGACACTTCCTTGTTTAATTTTTATTCATCAAAACTTTGTATAAGCTACCATTATTATCAATTAGGCAGTACAGCTTAAGAAGAAATCATCTTGGGGCTGGAGAGATGGCTCAGAGGTTAAGAGCACGGGCTGTTCTTCCAAAGGTCCTGAGTTCAATTCCCAGCAACCACATGGTGGCTCACAACCATCTGCAATGAGATCTGGCTCCCTCTTCTGGCCTGCAGGGATACATTCAGACAGAACACTGTATACATAATAAATAAATAAATCTTTAAAAAAAAAAAAAAAAAAGAAGAAATCATCTTTATAATAATCCACAGGTAAAAATGCCCAGTAGAATAGGATGTTTCCATGAGATAATCACACTACATTACAGGCAGTGGGGAATCTCCCCACACCCATTCACACCATGCCAGATACCAGAGAAAGATGGCAGCAGCAAACACGTAAAGGCACAGCAGGAGCAAAGACATTCTGGAGACTGTGGTCTCAGGGCCTTGTATATTTGAAATTTACCCATTAGGGATTCTCCTCCTGGTGGGCTGGCACCCTGAAGTCAGCTGCAATCTGCTGCTCCTCTGACATGGCCACTGGCAATGTATACCTTGTATTTTGATTATATTTACCCCCTACTCCTTACTCTAATTCCCAGATCTACTCCATCCTTTCCCAACTTTAGGTCCTTTTTTTTTTTTTTTTTTTTTTGGTTTATTTTTGTTTTTCGAGGCAGGGTTTCTCTGTAGCTTTTTGGAACCTGCCCTGGAACTTGTCTCTGCCTCCCAAGTGCTGGGAGTAAAGGAGTGTGCCACCATCGCCTGGCTCCTCTTTTTTAATAGCCCATGGCATTCCACTTTCTGCTGCCCCTATACTCATTGATGTGGGGCCATCCACTGGAGAATGGTTGACCTAACAGGGACACACTTTTAAAGAAAACTAACTTTCCTTCCCCTGGAAACCATCAAGAGCTCTTCAGCTACATACACCAGGGTTAAAGTTTCTTTTGCAGGCATTTTAAATGAGATTTTCTTTTCTTTCTTTCTTTCTTTCTTTCTTTCTTTCTTTCTTTCTTTCTTTTTTTTTTTTAGTTTTTTGAGGCAGGGTTTCTCTGTGTACCTTTGGAGCCTTTCCTGGAACTCACTCTGTAGCCCAGGCTGGCCTCAAACTCACAGAGATCCACCTGCCTCTGCCTCCTGAGTGCTGGGATTAAAGGTGTGTGCCAACACTGCCTGGCGAGATTAACTTTTTTGTTGTTGTTTTGAGATGGGACCTTGCTATGTCATCCAAGTGCTGGGATCATAGGTGTACGTCACTGTAGCTGGCAAAGATGCAGTTTTGTTTGTTTTGATACAAACTCTAGGTAGGTACACAGTGTAAGCTGGCCTCAAACTCTTGGTGATCCTCCTGACTCAGCCTCCCAGGTGCTGAAAATACTACCACACCAGACTCAAAGATGCATTTTTGAAAGCCTCTCTTATACTGGGATGATTGGTAATAACCTCAATATTTTGAGGTGACAGAAACTTACACAAACATACCCCGTAAAGCTCAAAATGAATGTGTCCTTGAGTTAACTCTTTCTTACCAGATCTGAAAATGCCATAGCTACCCTCATGTCACTCTCCTGGAAGAGATATGCAATAGAGGAAAATTCAGAATGGAAAGAGATCTTAATATAAAATATATATATTTTTTGAATTGCACAAAACTGTTTTGTCATATGAATATAGCCTTGGAAAGGCCTTGGGTAAACAGGAAACCCCAAAATATATACTTCTGGCTACCATAGCGATGCAACATCTCTCTCTCCCTTTGCCCACTTAAAAATTATGTTTTAGGGAGCTAGAAATATGTCTCAGTGGTTTAGAGTACTTATTGCTCTTGCAGAAGACTCAGGTTAAATCCTAGAATACACATGGTGACTTGCTGCCATCCATAGCCACAGTTCCTAGGCATCTGGCACCCGCTTTGAGCCTCTGAGGGCACCGGGCATGCAACTGGTGCACATATCTACACACAGGCAGAATAGTCATACATATAAAATAAAAATAAATATACATCTTACTAGTACAAAGTTATTAATGTACTTTATTACTAGTAGAGTTAATGTATAAAATTTTCCAAAATTGGGGCAGTGGTGGCACACACCTTTAATCCCAGTATTCAGGAGGCAGAGGCAGGTGGATCTCTGTGAGTTCGAGACCAGCATGGGCTACAGCGCTAGTTCTAGGACAGTCATAACTACACAGAGAAACCCTGTCTTGGAGGGGAATTTTTTTTTTCCAAAATTAACTATAAATATTTATATTGTAAGCATTGAAACTGTCCATGAATGATAAGTAAGGTATCCTTAATTCACAAACTTGCAACAAAGATTTCAGGGCAGTTTAATTGAATATTACACATAATTTGGTTGTCATACAATGATCTCATTTCAAAATGACTCTTATTTTTCTTCTTAAGAAGGGTGGGTGAAAGCTACAGAAATAAATGGAAACTACTGGACCTAGTGGTGTTCACCTTTAATCCCTGCACCAGGGAGGCAGAGGCAAGTAGATCTCTTGTGAGTTTGAACCAATTTGGACAAAATAGTGAGTTTCAGGATACTTGGGACTACTGCAGATAAGATCCTGTCTGAAAAGATAAAAAGGAAAACTGCTTATAGGTCTTGTCAGAAGAATGCACTTCAGAAACCAAATACACATAGTTGAGTCATTCATAGTCAGAACTGATATAAAAATAAAATTACCATTGACTTTCAAATGGCAGTTTCATGGGGAAAACGGCAATGAAACGTAATGAGTATACACTTGTCCCAGTGATGAGGATGTCACTGCTGTGTCATTAGAGGAGTGATCGTCATAATCTGTGACAGTTTCCCAGGACTTCGAGGTTGACAGAAATTGGTACTTCTGAGATCATGGTTTATTTATGTTACCTGTACTCATTAAAATGGCTGCTATTGTCTCTAAACTCTGTCAGACAGGGCTGTGCTCAGCTGACTCAGCATGGGACTGCTGGGAATGGCAAGTCAGGTTCTGCTTTTGTCATTTACCGGACTGAAGATGCCCTCTGTCAAGCCACTTATTGAGTATCATCTTACTTGTTCTGAAGGAGGTTTATACAGGGATGCGAATCAGCATGTGTGGCAGGCTGGCGTGTCCTGCTGCTCCCAAACTTTGTCTCTCCATATTAATGTCTTTATGATGATGGGACTGGTCACATGACAAGCAAGGTTTCCCAAGGACTTACATATTCAAGGTACTTTTTTGAAAACTTCCAAGTGGGAATCCAAATATCACACTGTAAAATGTCCCATTGCTTGAGAGAAATCATGTAGAGCAGCTGTGGTGTGGAAAAATGTGCGGAGACGGAGGTCACTTGGGAGAAGATCAAACTGCTCCGGTCAAGTTTCCCATTGAGTGAATCCATATGAGAGATGCTGCTTAACGCCACCTGGAACCGAACCACCCAGTCAAATAGAAATGTAAAAAGTAACACATCACTGTGATCTCAACCCCCAACTTTTGTTATGCATGGTAGCCATAGACAGAGGAAGTGGAAAGAGGAAAAAAGGCACCACTCCATTCTGCATCTCTCCTGATTGTTAAATGCCAACTTTCTTTCTTTCTTTTTTTAAGGTTTATTTACTTATCATGTATACAGTGTTCTGCCTGCATGTATGCCTGCAGGCTAGAAGAGGACACCAGATCTCATTACAGATGGTTGTGAGCCACCATGTGGTTGCTGGGAATTGAACTCAGGACCTCTGGAAGAGCAGCCAGTGCTCTTAGCCTCTGACCCATCTCTCCAGCCCTAAATGCCAACTTTCTTAATCAGGCACTCAGGGCCAACTTACTTGCACCTACACCACCAGGGCCAGCTCTACTGTGTTACCCAGGCAAGGTACAGGGGCCAGTTCTTCCATTCTCATGCCCGCTCCCCCCAGGCCAGCTCTCCCACCTGCTGTAGGTGGAAAGGGGTGAGGGAGGGAGGGCCTCTTTCCCTTGCCCGCACCACCACATGGCAGATGAGGAGGGCGGGGCCAGCTCACTTGTGTCCCCGCCAACAGGGTCAGCTCTACTGTGCTGCCCAGGTGAGGTGTAGAACTTCCTCTTCTGAGTGCTGCAGCCCGTGAGGGGTAGGACCAGCTCTCTCACTCTCATGACCTCAGGGCCAGCTCTCTCACCTGCCACAGGCAGTGAGGGGAGTGTGTGTGTGTGTGTGTGTGGGGGGGGGGAATCTCTCCTTCGCCTACGCCACCATATGGCAGATGAGAGCTGGGTCTCACCTTCTCACGTCCTTGTGGCTGGCTCACCCTTGCTCCCATCAACAGGCTCAGCTTTACTGTGCTGCCCAGATGACGTACAGGGCCTGCTCTCTGGAGGCACAGGTCAGCTCTCCTGCCTGCCGCAGGTGGCTGAGGGGGAGGGGAGGAGGAATACAGACTTTCGATTGGCTAAAAACTCCATCTGAGTGGTCATCTCTGGTGGGTTCCTCATAACAAAATTATGAAATGCTAATCTTTTAAAAGTTACTAACTTATTACAAACCGTTAAATATAAGTAAGACTTAAGAGTTAATGTGGCGGCGCCTCACACCTTTAATCCCAGCACTCTGGAGGCAGAGGCAGGCGGATCTCAATGAGTTCAAGGCCAGCCTGTCTACAGAGTGAGTTCCAGGACAGACAAGACTGTTACACGGAGAAACCCTGTCTCAAAAAACCAAAAAAAAAAAAAAAAAAAAAAAAAAAGAGTTAATGGTCAGTCACTTTAAAAATAATCAGATCCTTTAATGTGCTCAGAACTGCGTTTGTAGTCATGGTAATACAAATGTAATTCATTTACAGAGCCAAGCTTGGAGGGAAAAACCAATTTATATCTCCCATCATATAGTCTTTTGTATTGTTTTTAAAATTGAGCCTAAAGCAAATAACTCAAAACAAGTTTAAAGCAAAGTTAAAGTTTGTTTAATGTTAAATAGTATTCAAAATCAGATGTATTTTTAAAAAATGGCTATGAAGAATTGAATGATTGAGCAAAACAAGTTAAATTTATAATACACTTGCATGGCAGGAGGTCCCCGGGAGTTCCCTTGGTTGGATCACAGTTCTACCAGAGCAGGTTGCACTACAGAAGAGGATGCACATTTCAGGATAGGGATGCACAGGGAGACAAGACCTGACAAAAATCTGCTGCTCTGCCCTCAGCTGTGTAGGTCTGATCAGGAGCAGCTACGTAGGCCAAACCAGAAAAGCGTCCTCCTTGTCTACAGAAAATATGACTTACTCTTCAGGTGTCACATGATAGGGGGATGGATTCTCTTGCCCAATGGAGGATCTTAGAGTCTGCACCCACATCTAAATCTCTAAAACGAGAGAGAG
>CABHPP010114117.1:0-50714 GCA_902168425.1 Peromyscus attwateri
CATAAATATTCATATGTAATGGAGGAAATTTACCCACATTCAAAAGTCCTTGATCTTTCCGGTGTATGTCAAGGCTAGGCTGGGTTTTATGTCTGAGTCCTTTGATGGAAATTCAGATTAGGTACATGAAACAAGAATTATGTTGAGCCTGGCATAGGAAATCTATTCATGAATAGCCTTCATTTTGTATTAACTCCTTTGTTTATTGGGGTAAGGTACAACCACATTTGTTAAAGTTGACCAAATGGAAGATAATATCATTTTAAAATGCAGAGAACACAATATAGTAGACAAAAGTGCACAACTGAGTAGTAAATTCTTATACTGTTGTGCTAGGAGTGAGTATGCACTTGGGTCCTGCGTCAAATGGGTTTTCTATGGTTGGTGACAATTGGAAGCTGCAAAGATACTGCTCACAGAATCCGGTCCTTTCCACAGTCTAGAATGCATGTCCACTCACTCTGCTGTGTATTCCCTGATACCAGTGTGCCGGCCTCCCTCCCTTCTTCCCCTGTAATTTCCTGCCCTTCCTTCACTTCTAGGACCTGTTGATGAGATGGTTTCTCCACTATTGACTTCTATCATGATGTGTAGTGGTTCCAGGGAGCAGGTGTACTTTAGTTAAGAGTACACCAACAGAAATGTGTGCTAAGTGGGTTTTATGTACTTAGTGTTATAGTGATTGTGGGGGTGTAGATGTAAATACCATGGATTACAAATTGTAATTTCCTTCTGAGCTGGGTGAAGCATGTTGAGTTCCCTTTTTTTTTAAATTAAGAAAAAAAATTATTCATTTTACATACCAGTCAAGATCCCCCTCTTCGATCCTCCTGCTCCTCAAGCCTCCCAGTGGAGTTCCTTTTATGCATTACTGAATTTAACATCTATCTTTGATCCACATTCCATGAATGAAGTCCAGGTAAGCTCAGTGTCCATGAGTGTCTTAGTTAGGGTTTCTATTGCTGTGAAGAGACACCATGACCACAGCAACTCTTATAAAAAGAAAACATTTCATTGGGGCTGGCTTACAGTTAAGAGGTTTAGTCCATTATCATCAAGGCTTGAAACATGGCAGCATGCATGGTGCTGGAGAGAGGCCGATTGTTCTACATCTTGATCCAGAGGCTGAAAAAGCAGACTGTATCCCACACTGGGCACAGCTTGAACATAAGAGACCTCAAATCCTGTCCCCACAGTGACACACTTCCTCTGACAAGGCCACACCTCCTAATAGGGCCACTCTCTATGGGCCAAGCATTGAAACACCTGAGTCTATGGGAGCCATTTCTGCTTAGACCACCACAATGGGTTTCCACTTTTCCAGTCCTTGCTGTTAGATCTAAGTCTCAAGAGACTGTATTATTATCATGATGTTCACTTGCTGACCCTCAGATGTCACCTTTCTATTTCTGATCATCTGAGGTGGGTACTGGTGTGATTAATGGTGATAGATTACACAAGATATAACCTAACAAAGCAGATGATCTTCTGAAACCTGTTTCTATAATATGACCTATTAATATCCACGGATGCTGGCCATCCATCTTACCTTTCCATCACCTAGGGTGATATAGGTAGAATTTTTTCATTTCTGGGGAGTTTAGTCATCGATTTCTAAAGAAGCAGAACTGCTAGCATGAATCTATATCTGTTAAAGGCTGAGTTAGTAGAGTGGCTAACTAGCTGTGATCTGGCTAGTCCAACAGTAGATGTCTCTCTTAGGAAAGACCAAGAATCTAGTAGTTATTGCATCCATGAGGCTGAATGTCATGGCTGGTCTTCAGTATACTTTGGAATCATAAGAAGTGGGTTCATATACCAGCAAAGGCATGCCCCAGCAGCAGGATAGATGAACTTGCCAGAGAGAACGATGGCAAGCAGGCAAAGAACAAAAGCTTCCTTCTTCCATGTCCTTTCATGTGGGCTGCCACCAGAAGATGTAGCACAGATTTAAGGTATATCTTCCCATCTCGAATTATCTAATCAAGAAAAATACACAGGTGTTCCCAGCTGCTTGGGTTTCAGTTTATTCCAGATGCAGTCAAGTTGACAACCAAGATGAACCATCACATGGGTATATGAAAAGACAAAACCACAACACTTAGCTGTTTCACTAACTAGTCCTCCAGTGACTGTACCATTAGCAAAAATAAAACCAAAAGATTTGGGAGAACTCACCCTTCCGTCCTGTTCTCTGTATAACAGTCCTGGCTGTACTGGAACTAACTCTGTAGACCAGCCTGGCCTCGAGCTCACAAGATACACATGCTGCTGCTTCCCAAGTACTGAAATTAAAGGCATGTGCCACCACCACCCAGCTGATACTGAAAGTTATTAACTGGCTGAGTTTTTTAATCTATTGTAATCATCGAGTTTCAGGGTACCTTCTTCATACATGTCAATGTACTCTGCCTCTTCTGTACCCCTCTAACCTATATGCCTCCATCTCCCCTTCCCTCCGGTTGGTTCATTTGAATCCTCTAGCTAGTCCTTGATTCTGTTTCCTTGTTACATATAACCTTGTTGTTTGACTGCCCACGTGCCTTAATACCCCTTCAGCCTTTCATGATCACTTCTCGAGACTGGGATCTAAAAAACACAGGTACAGACACACATGCTTTTAAGGTTAGGTTCAGCCTGTGAAAGAAAATGTGGGATATTTGTCTTGCTGTGGTCTGGATTCTCTTCTCTGAACAATGACTTCTAGTAATACTCACTTTTCTGAAAATGTCATGGTTTCATTTTTCTTCCCAGCTACATAGAATCTTCTTGTGTCAGCGTCAAGTTTTCTTTGTCCATTTTTCTGTATACAGATATCTACACTGCCTTGATTTCATGGATGTGCTTGCATCTCTGTGGTCTGTTGACTAAGAGTCCTTCAGGTTAAATCGAATGGGATTCCTGGGCCAGCACTCAACTTTCTTAAGAAAATTCATACTTATTTAGTAGGAGTTGCACCAACTTCTAACAGAGAATGGTTCCTCTTCTCTACATTCTCATCAGCATTTGTTGTTGTTGTTAATGTGTTTCATGATGGTAGCTATTCTGACTTTATTCAGATGGAATATCAAAGCAGCTTTAATTTGCTCTTCTCTGATAGCTCAGGCTATTGAAAACATTTTCAAGTATTTATCGGCCATTTTATTTAGTCTCTTGATGACTGTCTCTACAGCTCATTAGTGCACTAATTGACTGGATTATTTGAGTGTTTACTCTTTCAGGATTTTATTTTTACATTGTCAAAGCATCCAGCCTTACTCCAGTTCTTACATCCTTTTCTCTTCTCTTCTGCATCACACTGAGCCTTGGAGGGGGTGATATAGACTTCCCATTGATGGCTGAGCATTCAGCATCACTTATTCTCAACTCCTTGACCATTGTGACTTACTCTGTAATACTCCTACTCACTATAAAGAGAAGCTTCCATGGTCAGTGTAGACAATAGTACTAATGGATACAAACACAAATATTTAGGTGGAAAATTGATGGGCTTATCATGCCGAATTTCACAAAACAACCTTGGCAGCTCCCCCCACCCCAGAGCCTATGACCACCACAACCACATGGTTTTGATTGCCAAAACAGAGGGTTTTCAACACCAAAGAGTAAAAGGAGTCTCTTAGATATCACAGTCATAGGAAACCCAAGATAGATACAACAAGGGTCTCCTGAATCCTTAAGACCACTTCTTCTGAACATGGGTTGTGCTCTCCAGTTAAATTTGAATAATTACCATTCATGTCAATTATTAAAGTAAAACTGAAAACATGAAAGTCAATTTACATGTCATAATATGTCCTTATTTAAAGAGATTGACAAAGCTTTGTACTTGGGTAATTTCTTTTGCAGACAAAGGTCTTAGTATTGTAGCCCAGGCTGGCCTCAAACTTGAGATTCATAGCACAACATCCTTAGTGCTGGTGTTATAGGTTTGAATTTGATCTTGAAGAACTCAAAGTGCTTTAAAGAGGAAACTGGTCAAGGGTAAAGGAATATGAGTCAAGTCAAAATTTACATCCAGGCCAGAAGTAAATGCAGTCGGGTCCTGAGCATCTGATTAAAAGGGGAAAGAGCCCATTTGTAATGTGTGGCCATTACAGGGGTTCTGCTTTCTCATTTGCTTGCTCTGTCTCAACTAATTCTTTGGACTTCCTGGTTCTTTCTTCCTTTTAGCACCATCAACTGCTCCCAGTCATGGGTCAGACCTCCTCTTCTACACCCCCTCAGAAGGAGGATCCTGTTTTGACCTCCAGCCTTGACTCCAGTCTTCAAAATTTCAAGATGGAAACCAAAGTCCTGTCTCAGGAATTAACCACCTTGATTGGATCATACCTAGAGGATGGAAAACTTCGGGGAACAGTTTCTGCAATCAGAGATGCTCTGAGTGACATCGAGAAAGCCCCACTGAACATTGCAGTGATGGGGGAAACTGGGGCTGGAAAATCCAGTCTCATCAATGCTCTACAGGGAGTGGGGCCTGATGAAGAGGGTGCGGCTGCTTCCACTGGAGTGATATGTACAACCACTGAGAGGACATCATACCCATTCTCAAAGTTTCCCAGTGTGACACTATGGGACCTGCCTGGCATTGGGTCCACTGTCTTCCAACCACATGATTATCTGAAGAAAATCAAGTTTGAGGAGTATGACTTCTTCATTATTGTCTCTTCTGGACGCTTTAAACATAATGATGCAGAACTAGCCAAAGCCATTGTGCAAGTAAATAGGAGTTTCTATTTTGTACGAACCCACACAGATCATGATCTAATGGTTCAAAAACAGTGTAGTCCTCGGAGATTCAATAGAGAGAACGTCTTAAAACAGATTCGAAATTCCATTTCAAGTATACTTAAGGAAGTTACCCAGCAGGAGCCTCCAGTCTTCTTAGTCTCTAACTTTGATGTGTCTGACTTTGACTTCCCAAAGCTGGAGACCACCCTTCTGAGGGAGCTCCCAGCCCACAAACGCCACCTCTTCAAGCTCACTTTGCCAATTGTTGCTCATTCCACCATTGACCAGAAGAGGGATGCACTGAAACAGAAGGTCTGGAAGGAATCAGTAATGCCAAGAGCATGGGCCACCATACCATTTATGGGCTTGACCAAAAATGACATAGAGAAGTTGGAAGAGACTTTGAACCTCTGCAGATCTTCCTTTGGCCTGGATGAGGCCTCCCTGGAGAACATTGCTGAGGATTTGCACGTGCCACTGGAGGAACTCAAGGCGAACCTTAAGTCTCCACATCTGTTCTCAGAAGAGCAGGGTAAATCATTAACAGATAAACTATTAGAGTACATTAGTCGTCCTTACTTTTCAAAGGCTTTCCACTTGCAAAATTACTTCATTGACACTGTGGCAAATGATGTTAAATGTCTCCTTAGCAAAGAAGAGCTTTTTATGGAGAAGGTAAGTTCAATTCAATTCTAACACCTCTCATATTGGGAGGAGTCAATGGGGAAAAACAGGGTTTTCACAGTTATTCCAGGAAGTACCTTACTATCTCACTTTGTTGAAATGTTTCACAGTGACTTTGATGAATTTTGTCAAATCCATTTTCTGCACCTGTTGAGATCTTATGGTCTCTCTGATTGAGACGGTTACATGATGCACCCTTAAGCCTTTTCATTATGAATTGTCTCATTGCTGAAGTGTTTATTTCCTTTGTTTTTAGGAAGTATTTCCATTAGATGAAATCCTCCTTGTCAGTCTGCTTTTGTTTCCTATGCTTTGGGGACTCTATGTGGAAAAATCTGATGAGTACACATTTCCCTTTAGGAGCTTCAAATTTTCATCTTCTATTAAGCTCTTTGGCCTGTTTTGAGTTGGTTTTTGTGTAGGGTGAAAGATAAGGGTCAAGTTTTAGTCTTGCCTGGTGTCAAGTTTGCCCAGTTCCATCTGTCAACAATATGTCCTTTGTGCAGTATTAGTTTTTGAAAGCTTACTGAGATGTTGGTTGACTGTAGATGCACTCAGTTGGCTGTACATGTTTGGAGACATTTCTGGGTCTTCTCTTCTGGGCAGTTGGTTGGAATATGGGCCTGTTTTCATGCCACTGCCATACTGTTTACTGTGGCTCTGTACTATGCCTTGAAATCAGGTATTATGATGCCTCCTAGCCCTGTTCTTTTTGATCCATATTGTTTGGGCTATTTGCAATCTTTTGTGTTTCCATGTGAATTTTGTAATTCCACAGTCTAGTTCTATTTTAAATGACACTGATGTTATAGATGAGATTGTATTGTATCTGTAGATCACTATGTGAAGTACAGACACTTAGACAACATTAATGTTTATAAGCTATAGACATGGGAATCTTAGCATCTTTTGTAGCTTCCTTTGAGATTTCTTTCATCAGTGTTTTGTGAGCATCATCCAATGCTTTCCATTTCCTTGGTTAATTATTGAAATTTCATTACTCCCTTCCATTTCATTCCCTTCCTTCCTGCTTTTCTTCCTTTTTTCATTTATTCCTTCCTTGTCCCCTTTTCTCCTTGGCCTCCTATGTTCTGTGTATATATGTGTCTATTAAAAATAGACTTTCAGCCGGGCGTTGGTGGCGCACGCCTTTAATCCCAGTACTCAGGAGGCAGAGCCAGGTGGAGCTCTGTGAGTTCGAGGCCAGCCTGGGCTACCAAGTGAGCTCCAGGAAAGGCGCAAAGCTACACAGAGAAACCCTGTCTCGAAAAACCAAAAAAAAAAAATAGACTTTCAAGGTTTCTATCACAATGTCACACTTCTGACTTTCTAAAGCAAATCTTATGTTTTCATTCTAATTTCATTCATCAGTATTCTCTTGGATCTCATTGAGTTTTTGTTATTATTATATTTTAGGTTCACATACAACATGGTGGGTTATAGTGCGGCATTTCTACACAAGTGTGCCATTATTCATTCCCATTCATCCTTGTGTGTTTTATTCATTCCTTTCCCTACTGCCTTCCACCGTGCCCTTGTGCTTGTCTGCATCACTCCCTTTACCCTAGATTCCCTTCTTCACTTTCTTCTCATATATAATCTACTGCTCATCCTATGTATTTCCCCCTTAACATTTCTTCCTCCTCTCTAATGTGATTGAGATAGTTGTCATTATTTTTGAAATATTTAACAGGAATTTCATCCATTGTAATTTCTTCAGAATCTTTTATTATAGATCTATGAACTTTGTGTTTAACATTGCCTTAGTCATTTTTAGTAATTCTTGTCTTCTGTGTAGCAATTTGTGCCTCTTAATGGAAATCTCTCTACTTACATAGAGTGTCCTTACTAAGCAACTTCTCCAGAAAAATATGTCTTAGGAGGATGGCTTGTTATGGACTATTGGATTTATTTCACAGTGTACATGCCATATCTTTATTCTGGTGGCAGTTATTGAGTATAGGCTCAGTCCATTCCATGTCAAAATTGTAGAGAACTATTGTCTCAGATGGTCACACAAGACTAGGGACACTCAGGCATTGCCAGCAACTATGACATAAATAATAGAGTATAAGTGATGCATTATACATGAATTTATATTCGTTTCTAAAGCCACAATGAACAGGAGTTCCTAAGTATTGCTTCAACTTGTGAATCAATTGTGGACACAGTCCCAACACTGGAGAGGCAGAGAAAGGTAGACCCCTAGGATTCATACTATATGCATGTGCACCTGTACACATGCATTTTGAATTTTGTGTGTGAAGCAAGGTGATTGGCAGAATCACAATATCTGATATCTGTATACCTGAAGCTTCTGTATTGAAATCTTCATACACCAAAATATTAGAGTGAAGCCAGTCTCTCATGACTGCCTGCATATACCATGTGTTCCAGCTGCAATTCCAAAGCTCTGTATGTGTTTCTAACATCAAAAGGAAAGAATATGACTGTGGATTTACACCTTCATCCCAAAGTTCTGGTGTCTTTACAATCAGTGTTGATAAACTTGTACACTCAAAGTTAACACAAAGTCATGAAATAGAAACAGTTTTAATGTCCTTGTAAGATTATAGTAACATGGGAGTATGTGACAGAAACTGCATGTGACCTATAAAGTTCAAAATATGAAATCTGAGGACCTTTAAGGAAAACGTGTGTGGTATCTGGATGGAAACCCATGTGAGTTTGACCCTCTGCCTTAAGAATTGACTTTCTCAGAGAAGGAATTTGATGGGAATACATTTCTTCAGGGTTCTTAACTTTAAAAAATGAGGACACGTTTTTTAGTGTCTTCTTTAATGTTGCTTTCTTTCCGCCTTCCTTCCTTCCTTCCTTCCTTCCTTCCTTCCTTCCTTCCTTTCTTTCTTTCTTTCTTTCTTTCTTTCTATCTTTTTTCTTTTTTTCTTTTTCTCTTTATGTATCCAGTTTGGGATTTTTCATTTTTGTTGGTTGTTTGGTTGAGGATTACAGACTGAACAATAGAAAGCAAGGACACAAAGGGAATTTGCTTACCATTGAGTCTGCTTGCTCCTGGGCCTATCGCCTTCCTCTTCTGTTGAAAAATAAGGAATAACATAGACACATATCTCCTTTCAAATGATTTTTTGTCTACTTTTTAGGTTTTCAAACAAGCACATACTGCGTTTTAAAAATATGCCCATTAGTCCCTTTGTCCCCTGAGACAGTTTCACTTCCACTTTCATATCGCATGTACACATATAACTTATGCATCTATAGAAAGTCTAAGCCCCATGAATAAGAAATAGTATTTGTTTTTCTGAGACTGGCTTAACTGAAGTATTATGATAATCTCCAGTTTCATTCACTTTCCTTCAAATGACATAATTTGTCTTCTTGAAGTAAAACAATGTCCATTACACACAGATAGTAATGTGTCCAACTCTCTGTGGCACACGTAATGAATATTGTCCACTCCCCACCTCATGGTCCTTCTCCCTTTACTCACAGACTTCACAACAGAAACTAGAATGGCTGTGCTAAGAGACCAGAGTTCATGAGGACTAAGAAGCAATGTTTGTAAGCATTCACAAGAGACAGAAAGCCTTTCCATGAGAGATGTTGTTTAAGATTTTTGATATACTGATCTATGCCCTCAGGGTTTTTCCAGTGTATGGGTATTAATTTTAAAAAGAGTAAACAGAATTTAAAGATGATTTTAAATAAGAAATAAACACCGGGTGGGAGACTGAGTGATTAATCGGACCTTGAATTGGACAGCAAAGAAAAAGGGAAGCCCTGGGAGAAGTAGAGCCTGAGCAAGAGGGCACTGGACATGCAGGCCAGAAATCTAGCCAGCAGCCGGGAACAGAGGGGAAGGCGCTTCTGCCTTTAAAGAAACAGAAGATGTAGCACAAATCCTAGGTCCTGCTCTGCTGTACAATAATTACAATGTCTTCTCTTCTCCTTTATTCAGCCTCTTCTACTGCAAACAGCTACAGGCAAGCCTTCCAGAACCCCTGCTCCAATGGCTCAGCTTTTGGCATCCAGCTTTGAAAACTTCTTTAAGAATTTCAAGAAGGAAAGCAAAATCCTCTCTGAGGAAACTATCACCTTGATTGAATCCCACCTGGAGAATAAGAACCTTCCAGGAGCAGCTTCTGTGATCAGCGATGCTCTGAGAAACATCGACAGAGCCCCACTGAACATTGCAGTGACGGGGGAAACAGGGGTGGGCAAATCCAGCTTTATCAATGCCCTGAGGGGAGTGTGGGATGAAGAAGAAGGTGCAGCCCCCACTGGGGTGGTAGAGACAACCATGAAGAGAACTCCATACCCACACCCAAAGCTTCCCACAGTGACAATCTGGGACCTGCCTGGCATTGGGTCCACTACCTTCCCACCACAAAACTACCTAACTGAAATGAAGTTTGGTGAGTATGACTTCTTCGTTATCATCTCAGCTACACGCTTCAAAGACACTGATGCACATCTGGCCAAAGCCATCGCCAAGATGAATACCAAGTTCTACTTTGTCCGCACCAAGTTAGATCATGATTTGAGTAATGAACAGAGGAGAAAACCTAAGACTTTCAATAGGGACAGTGTCTTAAAGAAAATCCGAGATGACTGTTCAAAGCATCTCCAGGAGACCCTCTCCAATGAGCCTCCAGTCTTCTTGGTCTCTAACTTTGATGTGTCCGACTTTGACTTCCCAGAGCTGGAGACCACCTTACTGAGAGAGCTCCCAGCCCACAAGCGCCACATCTTCATGCTGTCCCTGCACAGTGTTACTGAGACTGCCATTGACCGGAAGAGGGATTTCCTAAAACAGAAGATCTGGCTGGAGGCCTTGAAGGCTGGAGCATGGGCCACCATTCCATTTGGGGGCTTGATCAGAGATAAAATACAGAAGGTAGAGGAGACCTTGGATATCTACAGGTCTTACTTTGGGCTGGATGATGCCTCACTGGAGAATATTGCCAAGGATTTTAATGTATCTGTGAATGAAATCAAGGCACACCTTAAGTCTCTCCATTTGCTAACAAGGACCAAAGACATGTCCTTAGAAGAAAAATTATTGAAATATATTGAATATATATCCTCTGTTACTGGGGGGCCACTGGCTACAGGCCTTTACTTTAGAAAGACTTACTATTTGAAAAGTCTCTTCATTGATACCGTGTCAAGTGATGCCAAGACTCTTCTCAATAAGGAGGAGTTTTTATCACAGAAGCTGGGGTCATGTGTGTCTGATGACCCAGAGTACTGGGATGCAGCTATGGAGCTATGAGGCATGTACCTTCCAGCTGGCTTTGGGCACTGACTTACAGCCTACTTTGAAGTAGTAATCATTTTCAGTGAAAGACCAGAGGATTCGCCATCCCTTTCCTCTTTCAGAGACAGACTGTCACTGTGGCAAGTGCAAGAAGAGTCATCAACAGTGTAAAAAACCCATGAGAAAGGCTGTCTCCCATTAAAATATCATGTTTGAGAATACATAGTTGTAAACATATGATTTACAATATCTTTGTCCAATTAAACTTGGATCTTTTGTCTCATGGAGATTCTCCAGGCATTGCCACACTCTCCTAAGATGAAGAAGTTAGTTTCCTGCCTTGGTGAATATCTTTTGGGGTTTATGAAGTACAGGAGGGTGGTTGCCAGCACACATCTCCACATGAAGTGGTATATCCTGGACACAAGAGACACATGGTAAATAAGATTGTGACCATTGTTCATTTTCCCTCCAGGATGGACTCAAGAGCCACATGATAGATGAGACTGTGACCATTGTCCATGTTCCCTCCAGGGTGGACACAAGAGCTACATGGTAGATGAGATTGTGACCATTGACCATGATCCCTCCAGAAAGAACTGGGTAATGCATTGATGGATGAACACATATCCAGGTCCTTTCAATTATTGAAAACAAGGACATTTTACTCCATATCCTTTATCAGTCAACGTGAATGAGTTCAAACTTCAGGTTGTAGGCAGCACAAGCGCTAATTAAATTGTCTTTCCTTGTGGTAAGATCACTCCAAAACACCACCTTACTGTTTCATGTCCAGTGGGAGTGTTGTTACTTTCCTTCACTTGAGAGGTCAGCATGTGGAGCTGTAGACAGCTTATTTGTCCACAGCATCCTATTGAGAACTGGTATCACTTTTGGATATCTAATACACACTTTGCTAAAATTCCAGTGTTGCTTTCTGTATGTATAGCTGCCCTTCTAGAAGGTGGGTAAAGAGTCGTGCATGGGATCCCATGTGCAGAAAGCAAGTGTGCACATTTTTGCTCTGCTTTAGGGTTCTTCAGAGAACAGGAAGCAATATATCATATCCATATCTCCTTATAATTATGTTTGGATCTATATAGTATTTGTATTAGTTCCTTTTATGTCACAGTGTCCTAAACACCTGACAGAAACTACTTAAGAGAAGAAAGTTTTAATCTGGCTCATGTTTTGGAGCCCTGCACTCTGTCATATGGAAGGGGCCTTGTGAGAGAAAGAACTCACTATAGGAGAAGGCTGGGAGCTTGGTGGCAGAAAGAGCTAGGTGACAACAAGGGGCAGGAGTAACAAGTCCTGGCCTTTGTGACCTAACCCCTGCTTCCTAAAGGCTCAGCAACATTCAAAACTATTATGCCATGCTGGGGACCTGGTGTTTAACATAAGAGTGTGTAGTGGTCTTCAAACCACAGCACTGTCCTATCCATAACTTATCCTGTCTCTCTCCTCAACTTCCTCTCCTTCTTTCTCTTCCTCTTTCCCTCATCTCCCTCTTTCTTTTCCTCTTTTTCCTTCTCCTTGGCTTCTCTCTCTGCTTCTCTCCCTGCCTCTGTCTCTCACTGGCTCACTCTGTTGTGTGCCTTGGCAAGCACATTATCACCAGGGCAGCCTTGCAGTCTGGAAATCCTTGGAAAAGTTGATAGTACAGCTTCTGTCCAAACAGTAATAATTGTTTCCTTCCCTTCTTGGGAGTGTCACAGTTTGCTTTGGTTTATTGTTTACCTCTAAGGTCTTCTCTTGGTTAGACAGGGGCATTCACAGTAGAGGAGTGTCATCTGAAGTAGTCAAAGCCTCATGCTTTAAAATATAATCTCATCTAAAAATTACTTTAACCAAAACATCTATACTGGTGTGTTGCTTGCTCTGCAGCTGGGATCCCACTGTCTCTGATCCTGGGGGCAGGGGGTGAATAAACGCAGAACCAAATGAAACAGGCTCTTGGAGATTGTAAGCAATTTTGTTTATTAAACAAAGGACTGAGGTATTTATGTGTGTACTTTTTGGTGGGCTCTGCTTCCAGCTGCTGTGGTGTTTCCTGGTTGGCTCTGGGTCATATGTCAACAGTGGTCATCTTGAGGGTCCAGTTTCAGGTTCCTCTGGGTCAGGATACTACTGCGCATGTCAGAACTCTTTGTTAGCTTAAGGCATGGCCCAGTGCTTTAGGCCCTACCCGCCTCACTGGTGTTTGGTAACTACTTGGGTACTGTCTTAGTTAGGGTTTCTATTGCTGTGAAGAGACACTTTGAGACCGGCAACTCTATTAAAGGAAAAAATTTAATTGGGGCTAGCTTACAGTTCAGAGGTTTCTCCCGTTATCATCATAGTGGGTGGAAAGCAGGCAGACATGATGCTGGAAAAGTAGCTGAGAGTTCTACATCTTGATCCACAGGCAGCAAAAGCAGACTGTATCCCACACTGGGCATAGCTTGAGCATAAGAGACCACAAAGGCTGCCCCCACAGTGACATACTTCCTCCAACAAGGCCACAACCCCTAAGGGGGCCATTTTCTTTTTTTTTTTTTTTTTTTTTTTTTTTTTTGGTTTTTCGAGACAGGGTTTCTCTGTGTAGCTTTGCGCCTTTCCTGGAACTCGCTTGGGAGACCAGGCTGGCCTCGAACTCACAGAGATCCGCCTGCCTCTGCCTCCCGAGTGCTGGGATTAAAGGTGTGCGCCACCACCGCCCGGCAAGGGGGCCATTTTCTTTCACACCACCATAGGTACCATCACCTAGACAAGATGATATGTAAAATTAATTTCCTCAAGCCCCATAATTATCCTAACCCACTTTATACCAGCATATATATATATTTACATAGTTATAGTTACAATTGTACTTATTTGTAGATACATTGTGACAATATGACTCAAATAAGCAATACATGATTATCAAATATTGAGAGATGGCTCAACTGATGGCTCTTCTAGAGGACCTGGATTCATTTGCCAGCATTCACATTGCAACTCATAACTGCCTGTAACTCCAGCTCCAGGGCATCTGACACCCTCAGAGAGACATGCATGCAAGCAAAACACCAATGAACATGAAATAAAAATAAATAAATCATTTTTTTAAAGTTTCACGAGTCAGGATTCCATATTCTTACTCATATTAAAATTGGTTACTAACAGATAATAACTGCCACTATTAATAAGTACATGTATACAGTAGATGCTGACCAATTGAGGGTTCATTTACCATTTTACTGTCCTTGCCCAGTCTCTGGGGCATCTGAGCATCTCTGTTGTGCTCATTCATAAAGAGCATCACAGGTTATTTTAAAGAAGAATTTCTTTGTTGTCCTGTAGCACATTACAACCTACTCCTTCCATTTAACCCTTTTGGGACCTGTTATCCAAACTCTCTCTGCTCCTCTCTTCACCTTTCCAGCTCTAGGAATCACTATTCTACAGTCACATCAACCACTAGCGTGTACCACTGCAAGTGTGTAGTATTCACAAGTAATTTCTTCTCTTTCTGACTCATTGTCCTCTGTGACACCATCTACTGAACAGTCTGCTCCTAGTGACCATTGCCCTGCCTCTGTGTCATGGAGAACACCCAGGGCCCAGTCTCAGCCAGCCTTTAATCTATTTCTGTGTGCTTCAACACTAACAGTCACAGTGGGAAGCCATTACTGTAGTGTATGTAGCAAGGGAAGCTGTCAAGAGAGAAATCCATTATGAACAGGAGGCTTTTTGTCGTGTATATGGGAAGTGTTTCTATACATCGCAGGTTTGTGTGTGATGGTTTACATGGACTGTCAGCATGACAGGATCTAGAGTCACATTGGAGACAAATCTCTGGGAATGTCTGTAAGGGACTATCTGATTAAGTTAATCAAGATGGGAAGACCTGCCGTAAATGTGGGCAGTGCCATTCCCTAGGCTGGAGCCCTGGACTGCATAAAATGGAGAAAGCCAGCTGAGCGCCAGCCTTCATCTCTCTGCTCCCTGACTGCAGGTGCCATGTGATCATCAAAACGGACTTCCCCATCAAAACGGACTGTAGCCTTGATCTGTGAACCTGAATAAACTCCTTCCCTCTTAAATTGTTTTTGCCAGGGTATTTTATCACAGCAACAGGAAAACTAATACAAGTAATTGTGCGGTTGGGCAGTTAAAGGGCATACACCTTTAATCACAGCACTCAGGAGACAGAAGCAGGCAGAAATCTGTGAGTTCAAGGCTAGCCCGGTCTACAGAGCAAGTTCCAAGACATCCAAGGCTACACAGAGAAATCCTGCCTTAGGATTTCTAGTGCTGTGAAGAGACACCATAACCATGACAACTCTTATAAAAGAAACATTTAATTGGGGAAGCTGTATTACAGTTTCAGAAGTTCAGTCCATTATCATCATGGGCTTTTTCTCCTCAAAATTTACATTTTGTAATTTACTCTGCTCAGATTGCTCCTTTTCATTATAAATCTTCATTAGAGTTAACACTAATAACTACATGAAAGAGTCCATACTAGGCTATTTTGAGAATTTTTCTGCCAATGGAATTAATCCAAAAGTCTTAACTTCAACCTCAGGCAGACTCTTTGGACAAGGGCAAAAGGCAGCCACTTTCTTCACCAAAATATCACAAGAATGATCTACTAAGGCAACATACTAAAGTTCTTCACCTCTGTAACCTCATGAGCAAACTCCCACAGTGCATCAAATCACATTCAACACCACTGTCTTCCATGCTCATACTAGTATGGCCCATTAAGCATCACTTAAAGCATTTAACTACTTTTCTAACCCACAGTCCCAAGGTTCACATTCCTTCAAACAAAAACATGGTCTGGCCCATCACAGTAATACCCCTCTCCTGGTACCAACTTCTGTCTGAGGTAGGCTTTCTATTGCTCTGAAGAGATACCATGACCACAGCAACTCTTATAAAGGAAACATTTAATTGGGGTAGTTCAAGGTTTCAGAAATTCTGTCCATTATCATCCAGGGATCATGGCAGCATGCAGGCAGACATGGTACTGGAGAACTAGCTGAGAGTCCTATATTTTTGCAGGAAAGAGGAACTGTTCTGAAAGTCACAGTGAGGGAAGCTTGAGCAAAAGAGACCTAGAAGACCACCCCCACAGTGACACACTTCTTCTAATGGAGCCACACCTACTCCAACAAGCCACACCTCCTAATAGTGCCACTCCCTATGAGCTTATGGAGTCCAATAACTTCAAACTACCACAAACCTTATATCAAAACAAAACAAAACAAACAAACAAAAAAACAAGTAACTGCCCATTGTTTATCAACAATGAGCTTCTACCAATTCAACTTGTGGTGTATTGCCAACATCCAGTCTATTTATACTATGTGTGGTAGTGATATGTGATATGTGTGGTAAGTATGGAGTGGATGAGCATGAATCCTTTCTGCAGTTTGTTGAAACATCAAAATGCTGTACTAAGTGATAAATGCTTAAAACTGTACAAGGAAACCACTGTTTGAACACAAAAGGAAAAAAGTCGTAGGAAGACAGTCCTCATGGAGATTCCAGACACAGATAACAGAGGAATACCTGAAATGTACATTTTGCAGCTGTCTGCTTTCATCTCTATGTCTACAGTGAATAAAGGATTAGACAGGACAATCTCATTGTCAAAGCAGGACATCAGAAACTTCAGTCCCAAGTGTGCACACAGCAGGGAGGGATGTCAAAGTCTGTCTGCACATTAAACCTCATCCTAAGCAGCAGAGGAATCGTTGATTTTGTTCCCACAAGTCCAACGAAGTACAGAAGACAAACATGCGGGAAGCCACAGGAAATCTAAGGCCAGCTCTAGCGTCTGAAGATGGCATGTGGTGTATGTGTCCATGCAAGGAGATGTGGGAGCTTGAGAGACTATGCCCTGGAGTACATTGAGCCCCCTCCATTGACTTATGGATTCTGTGGGAGGGAAAATTCATTTTCTTTAAAGGCAGGCATGACTCCTGGTAGGAAAAAAAGTGGCCCCACCCTCATGGGCAGCACAAATTGGACTCTGGATTATAATTTTTAAAAAACAAAAAAGAGGATATGAAGTTGGAAGGAAATATGGGATATAGGAGTAGGCCTAGGCGGAGTCAGGGGAAGATTGGGAGTGAATATGATCAAAATGCATTCTGTGCATATATAAAATACTCAACGAATTAATAAAAATTATACCTTCTAAAATATTATGGAGACAGAGGAAAGGAGGGGGACAAAATTGCTTTGTTTTAAGAAGGACAGACAAACGTGCTTGTGGCCTGTTAGTCCTTTCTTCCTGACTGGAGCTGGCTCTCTGACCCTGTCTCCTTATAAAGAGGGAGATTTTCTCCAAGAAGCTCAGGCCCAGGCTTCCCTTCCCTCAGCTTGGGGCATAGCTTTGAATGCTATGAAAGGAAGCAGTTTGGTTTCAGAAATGATTAATTACAGAAACCTTCATCCTGCTCTGGTGATGTATGTAACAGGAGGGGCTGGAGAGATGGCTCCATGGTTAAGAGCACTGGCTGCTCTTCCAGAGGACCCAGGTTTGATTCCCAGCACCACATGTTGGTCTGGCTTGGTCTTCTGTCTTTCCCAGCCATTCAATTCTTGTTCATGCCTGGGGATGGACGCTACAATCCCCTAGATGACATCCGGTTATACAGAGTAAACAGACAGACAGACAGACAAAGACAGACAGATGGAAAGAAAAGGGCAGGCTCAGTACTAAGGGAACTCAGTGTGACAACCCTTTGAAACTGGTTCACAGGTGCTTGTGCCTACCCTCAGCCCTTCCCTGCTTGAGTGGGAAGAAGCCAGGCACAGAGAAACGGGTGATGTTGTAGCGTAAGAGAGGAGATCGGGCAGTGTGGTCGGGCAGAATGTGTGCTCAGGTCTCCAGAGCAAGACTCTGGCAGTTCAGGACTGCGTGAGACACCTAACTCCTATCCTGCCCAACCTGTCTCCTTCCAGAGTAGGTCCCAGGCTCAACTCTGCCCTCCACTCCTGCTCCTCTTTATTCAGATATGCAGGGAGAACTTCCAGTAGTTATAGAACAGCAGAGGGAATGACAGAGTGGCCTGACCTTCTGAAAGAAACATGGCTCCTTGGGCCCTGCACCTACTTTTCCTAGAAGAACCCCCACCCACTCCACCTTTCCATCTTAGGAATACCATGAGTGTGTTATTGCTGCTATGACTTGTGACCATACCCAGTCCCTGACTCCAGCCAAAAGTCAACCTTTAACCAAAGGATTCCAAGCTCTTAGGAAACGGAGCTCCCCCTCCTACCCCAGCTCGGCGCCTCTTCCCACTAAGACACCTGGGTACTAACAGGGAACCACTTCCCAGCGTTCTTGATGAAATCCTCTCTCTATGGAGACGGTGAAGTGGGAGGAAGCAGGTGTGAGACAGGAAGCTGTGTCAGGAAGCAGCCTCGGTGACTGTGTGCAATCATCTGAGGGCCAGAATGGCTCTGGGCGTCAGTATTGCCCAGGGTAGATGAAGAACCCTGGGTGGATGGGGTCCAGGTAGAGATTCTACACAGTCAGAGCCAGGAAGACCTGACCCTTTGACTGAGCTGTGATCATCTCTGGGCAGAATATGTAAAGTCTGGAGTTCGGCTAAGACCCTCTGAGAAGGATGAAGAACTGGCTGAAGATGCAAACAATGTCCAGATATAGGAACCAAACCAGCCCTCCCTGCAGTCTCCACCCCATAGGGTCTGGGCAGGAAGAACTGAGGGGTAGAAATTGTAGAACAGAGAACAGAGGCTTTAACCAGGAGCTGAGTTAAGTGTCTATTTGAGTTTCTTTTCTGTTGTCATGACAAAATACCCTCACAAAGGCAGTTTAAGGCAGACAGGGTTTCTTTCAGTCACAGTTCAAGGTTATACTGCACCATAGTAGAGAAACCACAGTGGCAGAAGCCTGAGAGAGCTGGTCCCATTGCAAGCATAGTCAGGAAGCAGAGAGGGGTAAAAAGCATTCAACTATCCTTACCCACTTCAGAGAGTCCAGAATGCTCTGTCTTGGGAGGAGGGTCTTGCCTCACATTCCGATGGTTCTTCCATAGTCCAGGGTGACTGAAGGCATCCACAGGCCCACCTGAGGCCACTGGGCTCAGGCAGGCCAAAGACTCTCACAGGCCATCCTGGGTCCTCACAGTCCAGGTTGGCTGAAGGCACTGGGCTTGTACATGCCATTATGATGAGCAAATAGATTGTGGAGAAATGGTACACAAAAAGAAGCAGAATGGTCCTGTGCTGTGCAAAGAGGCAGAAGTAAAGAAGTGAAGGCGGTGTGGAGTACGCTGATATGGGTGGCTTAATTGTCACCCAGGGCCTTGGTGACATCTGGGACCAGGCTGTTGCCTAGGGCCGTGTCTGGTTCCATGGTCCTACCACAATTAGGTCTGTGTTGACATCCATGACCCATATTGCCACCAAAGGCCACAAGGATGCCTGGGATCTGGCCTGCCACCTGTGGCCATTTTGTTTCTATGGCGATATTTTATCTGTGTACCCCAATAAAGTTTATCTGAGAATCAGAGGAAAAAGCCAGCCACTATAGTAAACATAGAGGTCAGGCAATGGTAGCACATGCCTTTAATCCTATCACTCTGGAGGCATAGACCCGTCTAGATCTCTGTGAGTTCAAAGCTACACTGGGAACAAAGCCAGGTGTGGTGGTACATACCTTTAATCCTGGCACTGACCGTAAAGGTCTCGAGGTCTGTACAGACAGACAGCAAGTGACAGAGCTGGGCAGGAAGAGGAAGTGATGTACTGGGCAGAGAGAGTAAATTAGATGACGGAACAGGAAGGCATATTGGCGTGGGTAGACAGAAAGTAGGTCTCTTTGGTGGAGGATCTCCAAGTAGTAAGAACATGGCTGGCTTCTTTCTACTTTTCTGATCTCTCAGTCTTTTACCCTAATGTCTGGCTCCAGGTTTTTTTGGTTTTTTTTTGTTTTGTTTTTTGTTGTTGTTGTTGTTTTTTATTAATAAGACTGTTTAGCAGTTTGTCTTACAGGTTTCCAGCAACCGTGTAGCCCCTAGGACATTGAGAGATCTGAGTGGCCTGTGCTGCCACCCTGGGCCATGATGATGTCCGGGTCTGGGCTGTAGCTGATAGCCATGTTTGGGTCCATGGTCCTACTATAGCCAGGGTCTGTGTTGACATCCATGACCCATATTGCCACCAAAGGCCACAGGGATACCCAGGGTCTAGGCCTCAACCTGTGGCTATATTGGTGTCTGAGAGCCCTACCCCGCCCCCCCCACACATGCCTATCTGGGTAGCCTGTGCTGCTACATGGGGCCATGGTGTTGTCTAGGCTGCTGCTGAGGGTCATGTTTGGGTCTATGGCCCTACAGCACCCAGGTTCTGAGTTGATGTCTGTGGCTTCTGTTACTCCCAAGGGCTGAGCAGATGCCTAGAGTCTGATCATACACATGAGGCCAAATTGGCATCCGAGGGCAATGTTGCAGTGGGGACCATACTGACTTGGGAGATCTGTGCTTCCACTGGGGCCATGGTGACATCAGGGCCCAAGGTGCTGCTGAGGGCCATGTATGGGCCCATGTTCCTGTTGTAGCTGGGGTCTGTGTTGATATCAATGTCCCATGTTACCACAGTGGTCATAGGAACCATGCATGTTGAAATCTGAGGGCCTTGCTGAGCTGGGTCTTCCCATCATTGGCCCTGTTCCTTGAGAGCCCTGCAGCAGGAGAGCTGGTACTCCTCCTTATGGGAGAGCTGACCTGGGAGAGCTGGCCTCCACACTCAGGGGAGATGGGCCCCCTGCACACCATGACCATGAGAGAGCTAGCTCTGATGACAGAGGACAAGGAGAGCTGGTTCCACACCTCTCATGAGGGGGATGGTCCCAGCGGCTGAGACTGAGGAGCTCAGCTACCACCTAGACCCAGATACTGGACCTGGTTTGGCCCACCCTAACATCTACCCCATCTATGACCTGCTGGAGCATGGGAAGGGACTGGTCCTGAAGAACAACAGCCACAGGTTCTCCAAGATTTGAGGCAACAGCAGGATAAACAACCAGGAGTTTCTGTGATGGTGTTGTGATCACGGTGTGCCAGAGGCCTTGACCTGGTCCAATGGCTTATTACAATGAACATTTGTGGGTAGGGCTGATTGGACAAAAGGGTATGCTGTGTGACACATCCCAGCTCCCAATGCCACTAGGTCAAATGAAGAGGTTTTAGAGAGATGGGAAAGAGGGAGAGGGATGTGTTTTAATGTTTGTTTGTTTGTTTGTTTTGTTTGTTTTGTTTTGTTCGTAATTAACTTTGGTGGAGGTCTTCTTTTATGGTGGACACTGCAAGGGTGAGGGTCAGATACCAAGGGACTGGGAGGTGACAGGGATTGGAATGCATGATGTAAAAATCCCAAAGAATAAAGAATTATGTTTTTTTTTAAAAAAAAAAAAGATGGTTCTTCCTATATCAGTGATATATAACGTAATGAGACATAACAAAATAAAATAATCAAGATACTCTCTCATAGGGCTCCCAGAGGCCCAGCTCACATTGTGTCATACTATCAGAGAATCCATAATAGACAGGAATGGTCAGCAGGGTAGTGGGACAAACCAGTTGTCAACAGCTCCACATTCTGGCCCAGTTCAAAGGAGAACAAGTACCAACAATACCCCTGGGAGATTAGAGAAAAGGGGTCAAGCAGGTTTTTTGTTTTTTCTAATGAGTGAAATTACAAGGAGAGACAGATTATAATTAGTTTCAGTTGCCGTTCACTTAGTGTGAATTTTCAATTCACTCAGATTGGCCTTGAAGGATATGAAATAGATATCTTTATTTGTGTTGGCAAGAGGGTCCATAGATAGGTTTACTCATCTGTGTTTTGTCTTGTTTTGAACCAAGCTCCTCCTGGATGGAGCTTGGCCTATGTCACAGTCCCCACCTGTTGCGTGCCTCCTGTGTGGGGCTCACACCTCTTAAGGAGGTGTGTTTGTCTACAGAGTGTTGGGCACCAGAGGCCCCTCTTTCAAAAACCCATCAAAGGAACGGGACAAAACAGATCAGGCTGTGAGAATGCAGAAGTGTGTGAAGACTTTCACAGGAGTAAATGATCCAGGATTCATTTAACCACAAAATTGCAAATCAAACCCATATTCACATGGGTGTTTTACGTAGGATTTTATTGGAAACGAGGTTTCCTCATGCATTCACACAATATTGATAATTCTTCTATTACTACAGCACAGTTGAGAACTCGCCACAGTGATCTTCTGACTCTGCATGAGGAAAAGGATGAACCTTCTGGCCCTCCACAAAGAAGGTTTGTTACTCTGGAGTAGGTTATGCGTCAGTGTCCAAAGCAAGGCCAAAAGTGAACACTGATTGGAGCCTGTGCCTCATTTTCCCATCATTCCCAGTAATCAGGGGGCTTAGATATATATGGTCCCTCCTTCTCTTCAAAAGGAGATTCCTTATTAAGAAGAGCTATGGCATCATTTGCTGCAGCATCAAGAAAGAGATTCTGCATATAGTAAGTCTTACTGAAGTAAATCCTAGAACCACCTGGTCCACCAAAGATCAAGGAAAGGACATTAATATATTTCATTAGTCTTTCTCCTAAGGACTCACTGTTGTCTTCTGTAAACAAATTGTAAAACCGAAGGAGCGACTTGAGTTCATTCACAGACAAGTTATAATTTTCAGCAATCTTTTCCAATGAGGCATCATCCAGCCCAAAGTAAGACCTGTAGAGGTTGAATGTTTCATCCAGATTCTCTAACTCACTCCTGATCATGCCAACAAATGGAATGAAAGCCCATGCTCCAGCCTTCAGAGCCTCTAGGTAGACTTTCTGCTTCAGGGAATCTCTCTTGAGGTTAATGGTGTCCTCAGTAACACTCTGCAAAGACAGCGTGAAGATATGGCGCTTGTGGGCTGGGAGCTCACCCAATAGGGTGGTCTCCAGCTTTGGGAAGTCAAAGGCAGACACATCAAAGCTAGAGACTAAGAAGATTTGAGGCTTACTGGAGAGAACCTCCTTGAGTTTCTCTGAACAGTCATCTTGGATTTTCATCAGGACATTCTCCTTCTTGAAAGTCTTAGGTTTACTCTTCTGTTCACTATATAAGTCAACATCTATCTTGGTTCTGACAAAGTAGAAATTCATCTTCATCTCTTTGATGGCTTTGGCTAGTTGTGCATCATTTTCTTTGAAGCGTGTAGCACAGATGATAATAAAGAAGTCATATTCACCAAACTTCATTTCCCTTAGGTAGTCCTGTGGTGGGAAGTTAGTGGACCCAATGCCAGGCAGGTCCCATATTTTCACCTGGGGAAACTTGGGGTGGTCATACTGCTTTCTCTCCATGGTTGTCTCTGTCACCCCAGTGGCAGCTGCACCTTCTTCTTCCTGCCCCACCCCCCTGAGGGCATTGATGAATGTGGACTTCCCTGTCCCTGTCTCTCCTGTCACAGCAATGTTCAGGGGGGCATTGTCGATATCTCTCAGTGCCTTTTGAATTACAGAAAGTGCTCCCTGGAGTTTCTTTTCCTCAATGTGGGATTTAATCAAGGTGATGGTTTCCTCAGAGATGATTTTGCTTTCCCTCTTAAAATTCTTAAAGAATGCATCAAAGCTGGAGGCCCAAGCCATGTCTGGTAGAAGCTGAATGGAGCAGAGAGGAGAGAAATTGTAATCATTAGTTAAAACAGGGCAAAGCCTTGGTGTTTTCTGGCACAGTAAAGCAGGACCCCTGACCCTGTCCCACATCAGTTCCAGCATTGCCTTTTGTCTCTTCTCTTGGTTTCTGGAGGGTGTCTTTCTATATGCTGTGAATATCTGTTGTTCCCATTGGTTAATAAATAATGTGCTTTGGCCTATGGCAAGGCAGCTTAGAGGCAGACAGGAAATCCAAGGAGAGAGACAGAAAAGGGAAAGGAGAAGTCTAGGGAGATGCTAGCCTTCCAAGGAGTAACATGCCAGCAGACTGATAAAGCCAACACATGGCAAAACAAAGATGAATAGAAATGGGTTAATTTAAGATATAAGAGCTAGCTAGTAAGAAGCCTGAGTCATTGGCCATAGAGTTTGTAAATAATATAAGCCTCTGTGTGTTCACTTGGGACCAAGTGGCTGCAGGACTCAGCGGGAGATAATGTTCAACTATGGGGCAGGGTACCAGAGAAACACAGGACCATCGAGCCAGGTGGGATAAGAGAAACTTTCCAGCTACATTTGGCTGCCCAATGTGTTGGCTCAAGTTCCTCCCTAAAACCTGAAAGAACTTAAGAGATTCTAAAACAGAGCCAAAAACAGCTTCGTACTTCATGTCTCACATGGGCTGCAAGATGCTGCAGCATTCAGGCTTGAGCGCAGCATGGCAGAATCCCACCTCAGGACACAGAGCTGTCTCCAAGATGTGCAGCACACTGCATGATGGATTTAGCCTTTATTTGTACAGACAAAAAGGGTTTCTGGGTCAGCTGCATACTATCTGATGATAGCATGGACCCCAGAGTTGGCGGGGTAAGTGTGACTCTCCTGAGTACCTCTGCCATATTGAAAAGATGAAATGGGCAGAGTCAGCTGTCAGGTCTGCCACTTCAATCATAGCCATGCTGCCGTTTGCAATGATTGGAAAAGGATTATGAATACAAAAAGATAGATTCAGTTGAAATAAACCTGTAAATGGTTTACATCATGTGTAAAAATGTACATAGGCTTGGAAGAAAGAGGGAAAGGAGAATAGATAGTTATATAAAGAAATAGATAATTTCAAAAACTAAGTCTTTAAAGAGACAGTAAAAGTAATAAAAAAAATAATCCACATAAAGATGGAAATCACACAGAGAGTCTGGATCATATTGTCTTTGGGAATTTTAATGCAGAAAGATGTTTGATTGCAAAGACTACTCAGTTAAACCAATATGTATATTTTAAAGGTATCTTGACTTCAAAATTCATGTCTGAGGATACAATGCTTTGGAAAAGAGGTTTGCTTTGGTTTCTACAGAAGATGAGAACCTGTGGATTCCTTCTAGATTAATATGGTTCCATCATGGAAGACCCCCTGAGAGTTCTCCAGATGATCCAACATCCAGAACAGCTTCAAGGCAATTGACTCAGAGAATACAACCTCATAGACTACTCGGGTCAGGACTTGACCATAATCCTAATTTTTTTGTGTGTTTCCATAAGACTACCAGTGCCCCCAAACAGCTGGAAGTAGCCTAGAAAATTATGCCCACATTCCCAAAAAATGGATTACAGATGTTTGTTTTTGTTTAGGGGTTGGTTACAAATTGTAATTGGTCATAATCGATCTCTTTCTAAAAGAAAAAAGGGGATATGATATAGATGTGATAGAATAAAAGGGTAGATTATTGAATCTACTTTTAAAGAGCAAAAACTTGTTTAAAATGTTTTATTTTGCTATGGATTCTAGTTTATTGATACAAATTTAAGTTTAATTTTGTTATACTATATATATTTCTACTCTTGTTTAAGGTGTTATGTTTATGTAACTCACTTAAAATTATAATGTATAATTAAGAAATAGAGATTAATAATTAGTCATCTATGATAATCACACATATAGTCATGTTAGTTAAGTTTTCTAGGTATACATAGATATATTTCAACTAGGTAGATAATCTTCAAACACCTCAAAGACCTACAGAATATGGCACTTAAAAAGTTTTTTTTTTTTTTTTTGGTTTTTCGAGACAGGGTTTCTCTGTGTAGCTTTGCGCCTTTCCTGGAGCTCACTTGGTAGCCCAGGCTGGCCTCGAACTCACAGAGATCCGCCTGGCTCTGCCTCCCAAGTGCTGGGATTAAAGGTGTGCACCACCACCGCCCGGCTAAAAAGTTTTAAAAACTTAGATTTTCTAGACAATGAGACATGTCTACTCCTGGAAGCACCTATTTACTTCAAAGAAGATGATGGGCATCAAAGACACTCCATATGGAGTTTGCTTTCCTTATGGCAAAAGTTAGCCATTTGGACAAGAAACTGTTCTTGCCTGGAATGCTTGACAAAATGTTGTGTCGACTGGACATGCAGGACCCATGGAAAAATGGCCACTAAATTTTGCCAAAACAAGACTGAGAGACATTGGCCTATAGTCTGAACATGAATATCCCAATGTTACAGAGGAACTTGGGTGACTGTCCAGGCAGCCAACTGTCTCTGTCATTTCCAGAATTTTGGAAGTTGCTTACAAAGCACTTCTTATTTATTTAGGTAATATTATATCATTCTGAGGACTTGGATGTAGTTGAAGACTAGATAGTTATAATTTTCCTGGGCTATGATAAAAGATAAATTAAGTATGAAACTTTAGACTCACAAATATAGGTTAGATGATAAAATATTTTCTTTAATTTTGCCAAATACAAATAGACTAGATATTGTAACTATATTCTTGCTTGATAACTGTTTGTTATATATAATTTTTATATTAAAGCCAAAAGCTTCCTATTTGATTAGATAGAAAAAGGAAAGTGCTGGAGGATGTTTTTCTGTACGCTGTGAATATATGTTGTTCACATTGGTTAATAAATAAGCTGCTTTGGCCTATGGCAAGGCAGCTTAGAGGCAGGTGGGAAATCCATGGAGAGTGACAGGAAAGGAAAAGGCAGAGTCTGGGGAGACACTAGCCTGCCACCCAAGGAGCAACATGCCAGCAGACCAATAAAGCCACAGAACACATGGCAAAACATAGATGAATAGAAATGGATTAATTTAAGATATAAGAGCTAGCTAGCAATAGGCCTACCATTGGCCATACAGTTTGTAAATAATATTAAGCCTCTGAGTGATTATTTTATAAATGGCTATGGAACCACAAGGCCAGGCAGGACTGGAGAAAACTTTAGACTACACTTGGCTGCTGCTTCCACTACTGACCTGGACATTAAGAGGCCTTATTTTCCGGCTTCACTTCCCTCCTAGGGATTTCCTTGCACTTCTTAGTCTAATTCAGAATCCACTTAATCTGTGAAGTTACACATTGCAACCTTTATTATCAGTTTGAAGTCTCCTTTAAATTCCTTTATTTTCATTAAAATGACACCCATCCATGGTGTCAACCCTAAAAGGATATAAAAGAAGCAATACTTCTGACAGGGTCCTGAACATTATGTGAACAATTTACTAAATTGCCTGTAGGTCATCAAGGCTTCTGGTCTCTTTGCATGGTTTTTCTGTAATAAGACAATGATTCTGGATGAGGGATGGAAAAGACTGATTTGAAAAGAGATGTCCAACTAATTGTAATTTCCCTTTCTTCTTTTAGCAGAGGTGGGACATGGGCTCCATGGAAGCAGACTCCTAAGTGAGTGACCCCTGCTTCTTGGTATTTAGTTGCTTAGTTGTGTATGTTCTTGTATTGTGTTCTCTGGGGTAATTAGGTCAGAAATCAAGACAAAGTAAGAATCAGAGCTTCCACACCAGGCCCTGACATCCTGGAAGAACTCTGACAAGTGTCTTACATATTGCTGACTGGATTTTTTAAGGTCATTACATTTCTCAAAACCATGCTGGCTCAGATACTCTAGAAAACACTAGGATTTAATTGAAGAAAGAGTTAAAACTATAGAAAAATAATATATTGGGAATCAAATTATTTCATATGTTCTTAAATATCATAAAATATATATTTTTTTTTCCGATTAATTGATCCATCAATGAGGGATGGACCAATCATCGATCGGATCGATAGTGACGTCAGCAGTCTCCAGGCAGGTCGGGACGGGATCCGAACCGGCCACCTCGCACGCCGCAGCGCGCTCGCCTAGCCTCCCAGCCACCTCTCGGCTGGCGCTAATATATATTTTTTTTAAATGAAGTCATTCCACTTGGTTGATAATGCCTCCTCTGTGAGCCATAGAGTAACAGAAACTTCATTGTCAGGCATGAGAAACTTCTCTTGAGTTGTGGGTCAGGGGAGTCCATGATACTCCCAAACAACACAGGCTACTGCTGTTGCCCTTGCTTGAGCCCCAGAAGTTGAAGGGCCCTTTTACTGAAGACACCACACACTTCAGATACAAGACTCAGAGAAATCAAGATGCAGCTAAGCCATAGTCTCCTCCCCAAACACTAACTTTCATACTATCAGAAGGTGCTATGCAAGTTGCCAAGGGAGGAGAGAATTCAATAATCCTACCCAGCTGTGACACCTGTGAGTCTCAATGATGATCATCACAATGAGATACCTCTAAAGGAGCAATGGTTGCATTTATGTGTCTAATTGGACTACAGATTGGCTAAACAAGAAGAAAACATGCCTGGTAACCTGTTGCTAGTGAGGTCATAGATCTCAGAGGAGAACCCACTTTGGCTTTTCCTCTCCCAATATAATTTCTATCTGCTTTCTAAATACTTATCTTTACACCCACAGGTAAGTGGAGCTCTCCCTCGCCATCAAACATTCTTCTTTTCACAGCAGTCAGAGATCACTTCAGAAAGCCACAACTAGACAAATGCAGAGAACAACTGACTTTGCGGTTCCCAGCCTCAGTGGATCCGTTACAACACAAGCCTTACACCTGAGATACAGGAAACACTGCAGAAGAGGGTGTGGATAGACTACAAGAGTCAGAGGACCACTAAGTCAGCTGCAAAACTGAGTCCTCTCGACATGACCAGGATGATAGATCCATGGAGCCTCAACATATGGCCATTTAAACTAGACCTGAACAATGGCACCAACAGTTGACATTTCAAAGTGGACGTGGGAAATGGCGTGGGTTGTCACACTTAGAGGAAGAGTCACAAGTGGTACAAAGCTTCAGAGAGCAGGATTAGTCCAACCCCGAGATGAGCTCCCAAATGATTATTCAGTCCCAAAGATTCAGCCCTAATAACTATCTGCCTGCTGCCTGCCTGTCTATCTATCTATCTATCTATCTATCTATCTATCTATCTATCTATCTATCATCTATCGATATCTATCTGTATATCAATATATACAAGCTACACTAAATGCATTCAGCAGGTTGAGTTTCTATATTTATTTGTTTATAGATATGTCACAGTGATAAAGAATTAGAGGCCATGAATTTGGAAGGGAACAGGAGGTAAGGAAGGGACTGCTGGGAGGAGAAGGGGATGATGCACTTATATTTTAATAAACCAAAGGGCCTTTGCTTCCTGGCAAGCATTTAAATTAAATAAAATTCAAAATAAAAAAGAAAGAAAGATTACCGTTAGAGGCAAGGGCAGCCATGAGGAGACCATACTCCAAAGAATGTAATTCACAGAATCTGCCTAACAACTTATAGTGATTGACCTGGGCCAGCCAGGGCTACTGCTGTGGATATCGTTCTGTATAAGTAAAACACTGGAATTACCAGCACTAGTTAACCATAGAAGTCTGGAGGTCTGTACAGACAGACAGGAAATGATATATCTCAATGGACAGAAGTGATGTAGCTGTGTGGAGAGAGGAAGTAAGATGGCAGGGCACAGAAAGAAAATATTGAAGAACCCTGGAAAGTGAGATTCATGGATGCTCTTATAAAAATGACTTCACTTGTGGCCACATTATTGGAAAATGTAGGTCTTATGAAATATAATGAACTAGTTTCAACTTTAGCAACAGTTCACTTTACAAAACCAGTTTCGGATGAAAACATTACAGTGATTGACACAAACTTTAGTGACATTCCTGTTCGTCTGTACTTGCCAAAAAGAAAATCTGAAAGACAGAGACCAGCTGTCATTTTCATTCATGGTGGTGCCTTTGTCTTCGGGAGCTGCAAGATGTCAGCCTATGACGACCTGAACAGACGGACAGCAAACAAGCTTAATGCTGTTGTTGTGGGAATAGACTACAGACTTGCTCCTCAGTATCCATTCCCAGCTGCCCTTGAAGATTGTATTTTTGTGACCAAGTTCTTTCTCCAGGATAAAGTTCTTACAGAATATGGAGTGGATACTACTCGAATATGCATTATGGGAGAAAGTTCTGGGGGTACCTTGGCAGCTACATTGGTTCAACTGCTACAGAATGATCCAGAATACAAAGACAGAATTAAGGCACAAGCCTTGATATACCCTGCCCTGCAGTCGACTGATACCCTTCTGCCATCTCATCGAGAGTATGAACATGGTCCAATTCTGTCCAGAGAGATAACAATTAAGTTGGCATGCTTATATGTGACAGAGGACAAAGCTCTGCTCCAGGCCGCACTGAGAAATGAACACATGCCTGAAAGATCAAAACACCTGTTCAAGTTTGTTAACTGGAGTGACTTCCTTCCTGAGAAGTTTAAAAAGAACCATGTTTACACTGAGCCCATTCTTGGAAAACTGAATGCTTCCTATCTAGCACTTGTGGATAGCAGAGCATCACCTCTGCTAGCCAGTGACTCCCAGTTACAGAGTTTGCCCCTGACCTACATCCTCACTGTGAACATGATCTCATAAGAGACGATGGTCTCATGTATGTCACACGGCTTAGAAATGTTGGGGTTCCAGTGACTCATGACCACATAGAGGAAGGAATCCATGGAGCCATGTCATTTACAAGAGCTTCAGTGTTTTTAAATCTAGGATTAAGAATGAGAGATAGGTATATTAGCTGGTTAGAAGAAAATTTATAAATCAATCTTACATGTAACTAGGCAGTCAGTATGATGAATGAGAACAAAATGATCTGGCTTTTGGATAAAGCTACATTTCAATTTGAATGAAGATTATTGTGTATGTTCGAGAAAATTGCTTCATCTTCTCAATCTTAAAAATTTTGCTTAAATGAGAATTTTCACATCATTATTCCCATTAATTATTATTTGTTAGGAAAAATGTACTCTGAGTATTCAAAAATGATAGGATAATGAAGAAATGTGATGAGATTCAAGGATGTAATATGAAAGGAGTCATGAAGACTGGGTAGGTTGGCATATTACTCTCTAGCATTCTAGAGGCAATAAGGCAGGCAGATCTCTGTGAGGTCAAGACCAGGCTGGTCTTTGTAGCTAATTCTCCTCTACTCATTGCTCTACAGAGGCATGCAGTCTCAAAACCATGAATGAGGAGGAAGACTGATAAAGTACTGTTGCAATGACATTTTTATGGACTGAGCTTTATACTGTACTTCTGCCATGGTTTTTCCAGTCATGTTTTGTCCATACATTATTTTGGGGTGCTCCAGGTAAATTACCTTAATTGTTCTTTTCACTCACTTCCCATGAAGATTGTATACCGCTTTTTACAAAAATGCTTTGTGTATTGGAGGAAAAGGTTAATATCTGGATTGTAAATTATTCCTAAAGCTTAAATATTTACTCATACTTTTGTAAGATCAAACTTGAAGGTACCTACGTGGATTGCATTCATTGATAAACGGTGTCTCTTGATGCATGATGGTACACAGCCAAATGTAGATTGCAGGTGGAGTTATTTATAGTATCCTCTTGAATTTCTGTAGTGAAACATTGTGCACACAGAGGCTGCATATCCAGGGAGTTATCTGAGTTGGTGATTTCCAGACCTGTTTGCTTCCCTATGACGATGGGACCCATGCTCCTGTCAGTATAAATCAACTCATAAATATCTACATTTCGGCTGGGAAGTTTTGAAATTAATGTTTAATTTTCTTATGTCCTACTGCTTCTGCTTTTTGTGCATGGTTGTTTGAACTTGCTTGTGCTTTTTTCTTTTTTTTAATGCCAAATAAACTTTCTGAAATGGAAAAATTAAATAAATAAAAAAATAAATAAATAAAACACGGATTAGCCAGTGGCCAGGCAGGAAGTATAGGCGGGACAAGAAGAGAGGAGAATTCTGGGAAATGGAAGGCTGAGTGGGGGAGACACTGCCAGCCGCCGCCATGACAAGTCGCATGTGAAGATGCTGGTAAGCCACGAGCCACGTGGCAAGGTATAGATTTATGGAAATGGATTAATTTAAGATATAAGAACAGTTAGCAAGAAGCCTGCCACGGCCATACAGTTTGTAAGCAATATAAGTCTCTGTGTTTACTTGGTTGGGTCTGAGCAGCTGTGGGACTGGCGGGTGACAGAGATTTGTCCTGACTGTGGGCCAGGCAGGAAAACTCTAGCTACAGGCTAAACTGTAGGATATTGACTCCAAAACACTGGTCAGAGCCCACCTGCCCAAATGCCCATGAGGTCAGCACTTACATACTAGTGCTTGTAGCCTGTTCACCTTCCTGTCTACCCACTCCCCACTCCATGAGGTGATTCCCTGTGCCTCAGAGACTGCAGATCTTCCAACCTCCAGTGCCTGCTGGGCCTCTTGCCCACCCACTGCCTGGTCTGTCAGAGTTGTAGGCTGTCTACCCACCAACTCACCCAGGGAGGTCAGCATTCACTTCTGAGTCTCAGACATCCACATTCCCCTGACCCTTCTGACCACCCCATGTATCAGTGTCCTCAAAGCTCACCCAGCTGCCTTCTATTAGAAAATAAGTAAGTCAGTAGATATATACAAAAGAAAATCCAAAATTCAAAATTCAAAACAAAATTCAAATTCAAAAACAAAAACTTGATTATATGAAAAACCAAGACAGCTCATCTCCTCTAAAAAATGCAAACCCAGGAGTAACAGCCTTCATGAAAATGACTTAGATAAAGTTCCAGACAAGGAATTCAAAGGGATGATGTAAATGTGATCAAAGAGAGAGAATTCAAGGAACCAGTTGAATGAAAGACAGGGGTCAATACAGGGTATGAAAATATCATTCAATAAAGAGAAATACTGAAGAAAGTCTTGACTAAAATGAGGCTAGAGGTTAAAAACACATTAAATCAAATGCTCCGAGGAAAGGCTTACCAACCGAGTGGATCATATGGGGGAGATAGTATCAGGAGTTGAAAGACAATGTAGAGGAATTGGAAGACTTGGTCAGGGATGACCATAACAAATGAGGAAAACTACGAACAGACCACATGTGACCTTTGGAACACCATGAAACATGGGCTTAGAAGGATAAGATCTCCATTCCAACAGGATACAAAACATTCTCAACCAATTCCAGCAAAAATGTCCCCAATTTAGGGACATAAAAGCACATCCAGATAGATACAAGAGGTTTGTAGAACACCAGATACACAGAGCAGAAAAAGAAACTCTTGAAGTCATTACAATCAAAGCCCTGAAAACACACAGAGCAAAGTGTTTTGCAAACTGCAATAGAGAAACAGGAAGAACTATAAAGGTGGATCCATCAGACTAACAAGTGCCTGAGAGGAGCCGAATCTCTGAAAGCCAGAGGGCTCAACCTGATCCGCCAGAGACTGTGTTGTTGCTGATCTGGGATTTTATCTCCAGGGGGTAAATGAGGAGCTTACAGTATCAACTCCAAGAGCATCTGGGTAGCCCAGTCTGCTCTCTGTCTCCAAGCTTGACTGCTTCTGAAGACCAGCAAAGCCTGGGACAAGCAGGTGGATGGAAGGGCTGTTGCTTCTCTGCTGTGGGAGGCTCTGTGGCACAGAAGATGGCCCCAGAAGGATGCTTCTGTGAATGCTCCCTGAGTAGAGATCCCCAAGCTCTCCTGCCCCAGTGTCAGTGTTCCTCTCTTCATGTCATCACACATGTAGGGTTAATGGCCAAGCTGAACTTAGAAACCGTTCGCTTACCTCAGCAGTGGCGACCTTGATCTGATGGCAATGGCACCTCTGCGAAAGGTCTTCTCTCAGTTAAGGTCTTTATCTAAAACTGGAATTCAGACTCAGGATGTTCAGGAAGAAAAGAGGTGAGGTGTGGAGTTCTGATGTCCTGTGAAGAATTGGATGAAGAAAGGAGGAGGACTTGGGATGGTCACTCTGGTCTTCCCCGAGTTTCTTTATCATTCCTGGCTCACACGGCCCTTGCTCTCTACACTTTTCTAGCTGCATCTGAGCCCTATTTATCTAAACCACCTAAGGAGGAGGAGGCTGCGGTCAGAGGAGGTTTCAGATTCTATTCCTGGAAATGAGTGGTTTGAAGAAATCACCTGGAAAAAGTCCACATATCTCCTTTAGATAAGGTTACAGATGGCCATGCTGTTCTAGGTTGGCCTTACTAGGTCTGTGGCTTGACCATGACAGCACAGTTCACGGTAGAGACTCTGGGTCTGACCCTCTGGCTTCCTACTGGAGATTGCTAACTCAGGTGATGGTGCCTAGCCCTGGGCAAGCTATCCTTCTATTGTGGGTCCTGGGTCATATTAGAGATTTACCAGTCTGACTTGAAGTTTTGGATTTAGTAATTTATAGGCATTTTGTTAAAAACAGACTGGCCAGGACCAAACCAGAGAGAGTTCTCTAGGTAAGGCCCTGGTTATTGTTAGCCAAAGAATTGTAAAGGCAAACCCCACAAAGTTATTTATTTTGGGGAGTCATTTTAACTTATATCCTGTCTGGGTCTTGGCAAGGCTTCAGCCACGCAACCAAGTGTTTTATACAAAATCAGACCTTAGCAGTTAGCCTGTTTAACCTGTGACACAATACCTTGGAGGAATAAGTGAGGCTATGAAATATCCAACAATCAGTCTTTTTCTTTTTAAGAATAGCCTAACTGCACCAGGAAGTGATCCATCTCAGGCCAGCTGACAGGGTACATTCAAAGTAGGAGCACCTTCCTCATGGCTTATACAAGCTACAGATAATTTTGTTTTATATGCTTAACACATTTATCCTCTAAACATAATGTTCACCATCACACTTCAAACCCAGTGAGTCCGGCTTAGCTGTCTACAGACCCTCACGGTGGCCTCGCCCACTGTGTTTGCTCTCTGTCCTCTTCCTTGTTTGCTGCAGTCTCCCCTATCAGCAGTCTTCAGACAAGAGAACACAGGAGCAATGAAGAATGGCTGCTCAGAACCCTGGCCCTGCAACACGTGTCTCAGTGAGAAGTGTGTCTGATCCAGGTGATGGAGGAGATTACAATTTCCTAACACCTGAAGTCACTGAACAGACAGTGAACTTCTGACAGGAACCAGAGACAGGGTGTTCTGACCATGTCACAGAAGCACCAACAACTATGTGGTATTCCCATCAAGGAAAGGAGGAGGATTTTCTCACCAAAGATGAGGTGGTGAGCGTGGAAAGGAGCCATGTTTCTTTCAGAGGTTTAGGACAGTTCTGCAGTCATAGCCACTGTCCTCTTGGTGAAGTCCGGCAAATTCTCCCTGGATAGGGATGAGACGAGGGTGACCAGCAGAGCAGAGCCTGTCCCACATTCAACCTGAGCCTTTGCACCTCTCTTTCAGGTTTCAGTTCATGCTTTGGGAGACTAAAAGGCTGTTTCTGTGCTCTGCTTTCTTTATTTAGTAACATTAAGCAGGCTCCTGGGAAGACAAAGATTATGGGGAGAGAATCAGAGCTTTGTATCTCAGTGAGACTAGCATTCCAGCTCAGGAAATGCAATGGCAACATGTCCCCTTATCTCAGAGTCAGTATTTGTTTTCCCCTTTATGTTCTTGGATAGAGACCCTCCTTGGTACAACAGAATATGATGAACTGGAACATCAGGCAACTAATAGTTTGTTAGGCAGGAGAGATTTCATCAGTGGACATAGTATGTAGACACGGAAGACAACCAGAGTCTACTCATTCTGTCGTTGAAGCTGTGATTTGTCACAAATCTTTGGGTGCTACAGTCCAGAGTTGTATCTCCTCAGTGGGCCCAGGCCTGTGGGTTACCTGCACACAGTTAATTGTTTAGAAGCCCTGTGTGTGTGAGTCTTCTCCCTGTGGAAGGAAAATGGGAAGGCTGTGCCCTTAAAGTCATCACTGTCCTTTCTACTTTTATCTGTCAATCTATCTATCTATCTATCTATCTATCGTCCTATTTATTTATTTTTATATCATGACCCCAGTATCCCCTCCCTTGTCCCCACCTCCTCACCACACATTAACTTGTAGACAGATTTTTTTGTCCCATCCAGTCCTGCAGCCGCCTCCCAAATAATTGACTCAGAGGCTTAATATTAATTACAAACTGTTTGGCCTGTGGCTCAGAGTCATTACTAGCTAGCTCTTATATCTTAGATTAACTCATTTCTATTGATCTTTGTTTTGCCACACGTCTCGTGGTTTTGCCTGTGTTCTAATACAGCTTGCTTCTCTGGCAGCCGGCTGTTTCTGCCCTGACTCCCACCTTCTTCTCCCTGTATCTCTGCTTGGATTTCCTGCCTGGCTATATCCTGCCTTGCCATAGGCCAAAGCAGCTTTATTTATGAGTTAAAAAGAGCAACTTACAGCTTCACAGCATACAGAAAGACAGCCCACAGCATCAACTCCTCCTCTTTTTCTGTTCAGAAAACAGAAGACTTCCCATGGATGTCAACCAACCATGGCATATCAAGTTGCAGTAAGACCAGGTGCCTCCTTTCCTATTAAGGCTGGATGAGGCAACCAGGTAGGCATAAAGTCTCCTCCTAGAAAACTCTAACCAAGCAAGAGAAAGACCTATATGACAAGAACTTCAAGTCTTTGAAGAAACAAATTGGAGAAGGTATCAGAAGATGGAACGATGTCCCATGCTCATGGATCGGTAGGATTAACATAGTAAAAATGGCCATTGTACCAAAAGCAATCTACAGATTAAACACAATTCCCATCCAAATTTCAGCAGAATTCTTTGCAGACCTTGAAAGAACAATACTCAACTTCATATGAAGAAAACTAAAAGCCCATAACTGTTAAGATCTCCCATCTTTGAAAAATCTTTTCTACTTAATTGATGTCCTGCTCTGTCTTACACACAGTTGAAGATTGACTTGTGCCTGCTTTATGTGCTACTGTTCTGGGTACAGGAAACAGATGCACCTGGAGTTCTGTGAATTCAAGGCCAGCCTGGTCTACACTGAGAGTTCCGGACCAAAGGTAGGGGGCACAGTGTGATTCTATCTCAAAAACATTTTTCAAAAAGACCACATTCTGTTCTTGCAAAAAAACCCAGGTTCAGTTTCCAGCACCCATATGGTGGTTTACAACTGTCCTTAACTCCAGTCCCAGGGGATCTGGCACCCTCTTCTGGCCTCTGCAGGCATGAGGCACACAGTGTGGGTATATACACAAACAAAACATTCATATATATAAAATAAATTAATATTTTTAAAAATTCTTGCTGGGAGGTGGTGGTGAATGCCTTTAATCCCAGCACTTAGGGAGGCACAGGCAGGTGGATTGCTGAATTCCAGGCTAGCCTGGTTAACAGAGTGAGTTCCAGGACAGCCAGGGTTACACAGAGAAATGCTGTCTCAACCCCTCACACATACAAACAGAGAGAGAGAGACAGAGACAGAGACAGAGAGAGTTAGAATCCAAACCTGACCTTCTCAGGTGACACCCATCTGTCTCTCTCCACCATCATAGTTGTGTTCAGAGAAGCCCAGCCTACCAGACTCCAATCTACCAAGGTCTACCAGCAGCATTTCCTGTATGAGGGGTACACAGTAACTAAATGAGGTCCTTCTACCACTTGCTACACATACTGAAAGTCACACATTCCTTCCCCAAAATGTAAGACACCCCTTAAACTCCGGCCATCCAGGAATCAGAGAGCCTGACACAGGCACGTACTATGGACTACTCAACAATCCTGTGGCATGAAACCTCCCTCTTCCCCTGAAACTATTGAAAGGAACCTTCTACTCTACTTTGTGGGCCAGCCTGGACTCTCCTCAGAGCCTCCACCATGCTGTCTCTCCACGATGCTAATAATTCTTCAAATAAATGTTTTACTCAAAAAGACACACACACACACACACACACACACACACACGCACACGCACACGCACACGCACACGCACACACAGTGAAAAAGATGGTGGCAGACTTGGAGATTGAAGTCACTGAACTCCCACACTCCTTCCATAGCAAGATGATGGAAATATATACCTTCTTTTTTTGTTTATATGATTTTTTTTTAAATTCTTTCAAAAGTCTCACTATGAAGCCAAAGCTGGTCTGGAATGTGATATTAGAAGACAAGGAAGTCTGCAACTCAGGTTCTTCTTACCTATATCTCTCAACTGATTAGATTTTACATGTGTCCCTGTGGCCCAGTTCACACACTCAGCTTCTAAACAGGTGACCACCTGAAGTGAACTCTCAGCCTTGCCTCCTCAGGGAGGTCTAACTCCAGACTGTTCCACCCAAAGATCATCTGCAAATGGCATTTTCAAGGACAGGCTGCCCGTGTTCTGATTCAACCCCTGTGTTCACACACTGGATCCAGCCATTATGGCATCCTGACTTGAGAAACCTTTCCCTGATACCCAGTCATAACAAGTAACTGAGTAACTGTGCCCGGCCTCAGTTACTCCCCAGGAGCAAGAGCATGAGGGGATTGACTCTGAGGTCCAGGGAGACACTGCCTGGGTTGGAATTCTGGCTCACTGACATGGAAGATTCCAGAAACTCTCTTCCTGAGTTTCCTGTACTGCCCTGAGACCTGTTCCTATTTGTTCTTATGGAAATGCCATAAAGAAAGCAGAACAGAGAGATGGCCTCCACCAGTCTCTAAAGATGGAGATCAAAATCATCCAGAGACTTGCAGTAGCCTAGTTTCTCCCCAGGCTTTGCCAAGAAGCCAAGGGCTTAGAGGAAAGCAAACAGGAGGGACAGCTTCTGGCTGTAACTCAAAACCTCCAGTTCATTAAACAAGGACAGGAATGTGAAAGCAGCTCACACTTATTCCTCTTCTCAGCAACTTGGTCTCTTCCAGGAAAGAGAAAGAGAAAGCTACCATCACCAATAGAGGATCACATTACTGGTCACCAGGAGGGGTGACAGAGAGGGCTCCCTGTGGCCAGAGGAGCACATTGTGCAAACCTCTGGGCAATAGTGAGCCTGCAAGTAGGCAGAAGTTGTGTTCAGGGGCCCTGGAAAGTGCCTGTGTGGGCCTCCTCATTGCTCCCTGCCCAGCCTGTCTCCATCCACAATGAGAATGAAACAGGCTCAGTTCTGCTTGCATACACATCCCTGCTCCTCTTGACTCAGTGAGAACTTGCCAGTAGGTACAGAAAAGTAGCAAAGGAAATGACAGCGCTGTCCTGACCCTCTGAAAGCAGCATGGCTCCTTCTGCCCGCCCTGTTTGTCACTGGCCTGTGGCTGGCTGCTAGAAAACACTTCTGCTTTTCTTCATGAAAACATCACATGGGGGTCAGTGCTTCTGCGCCAGGGTCCAAGTCTCCAAACCCTGCATTTGCTCAGATGTCCAACTCTACTAAACTAACTTCATGACTGGTCTCTCAGAAGGACTCCAGACCTCTGCATCTCATCCCTGAACATCCTGGGTCTGGATTTCAGTTCTGAATCTCTCCATAGAGAACTTCTGCTGGAAGACAGCAATGTTTTTCTAGAAAGAAGTGACATTCCAGGAAGGTCACTAACAACCGGATCCCACATAACCCTCCTCTGGAGCCGCTTGCTCACCCCCAGTCTCCCACAACTTCCGTCCTTATGATATGAAAAGTAGAACTGTGACACAGGTCATGGGACCTTGGACTCTGGCTTATTTTGCTCTGGCAGTGTTCACAGCAGGGCCTCTCTCTGACTGTCTTCAGTACCACACAGCACTGCAATATTCTTTGCTGCTCGAATCCATCCAAGCCACCAGCATGGAGGCAAATGTCTAGCTCACCTGCGTATTCCTGGCCTGTGGGTCTTCTAATGATGGCTAAATGTGAAGAAAGAAGGTAGAGTATGCCAACCCATCTTCATCTCTCTTCAAGAATTTATTCCTATGATCAGAAAGGACCACTGGCAATATCTAAGATACATGAAAAATATGGGAAAAAAAAAACAAAGATTGGTTTCTTGTCTGGACCTCAGGGTGGGTTTCCAGTATAAGGTATCTTAGTGACCTTTTTGTCTGACTCCATCCAAATGTTTTATTTGCATTGGAGAAAGTGGCTCTGTTCAAGGCACCAATTCATTAACTAATCTATAAACTAACTAACTTTTCAAACACCATCTCCCCAGAGCATGCTGGGCTCTGTATTGTCCCCATTCACCTTGAGGAAGTTTATCACACTTTCCAGAGATAAATCAACATCTTGATTTTTCCCTCAGTCTTTCCTACTGGTGATCAAATAAGGAATAAATGAGGGTTTTAGCACACACACGGATATTAGTTCACAAAAATCCTTGATTTTAGGTTCATTGCTAGTCTAGTCTGGTTCCCACAACCCATGCGTCTTTCTGATGGAGATTCATAATAACTGTGTGATATGTGAACTACATAGAGACCCACACAGAAAAAATTCACTTATAAATGAGCTTCATTTTGCATCAGGCAAGCCATGAAATTTATTTAGTGGGTTATAATAAACATGTGTTTGAGTTAATTAATTGGAGTAGAAAATAACAAAACTCAATTCAATGAACTTAATGGAATAAAGTAGTGCCAGAGTGGATTGTGTGGTACCTACCACCTTTCATAAAGCTATGGGCAAGTGTGTGTGAGCATGCTCTTAGTTCTGTGTGTCTGTTGGGAGACTCCAAAGCACTGCTCACAGACTCTGATTTTCCTTCCCAGGCCCAGCTCCCCTCTCTAGTTGGATCTACTTGTTAAGCTGCCTCCAGAAGCCCCAAGGATCTTCATTCTTCCATGGGGATCTTAAACCTTGTATAGAGAGGTGAAATAGGGGTACAATCCGAGCAGGAGCCTTAAAAAAGAAAGTGGAGGGCCATATGAATTCCAAAAAGAATTCTATGGGTTCTTTGCAAACACTGGGTTGGTGTTCTGAGCTACAGTACTCAGAGGCTATCCACGACAACTCTCCCGAGTGGCTCCCCGAAGAACTTGCAGCTTCACAGTTACCCACGACCTTTCCCAGTCTGCTTGTAATACACGGACTGCAGCAGGATACAACCCCTTGAGAGTTCCTGGATCCTGTGTGCAGCCGTGACCTGCACCATTTCCTACAGGGTCCCCACCTCCAGTCACAGTCACAGAAATAGTTCTGAGAAAAGCATGGTTTGTGCTCATCTTCTACCCTCATGAGTAGAACTCACTTGGTAAAGTAAAACAGACACAGAATTAGACCTTGGCCAATGACAGGCAAGAGGGGAGTTACCTTGAGGACAAGACACTACTAAATGTCACACAGCTTTTCTCTGTCCCCCATCTCCACACACCAGTGCAGAATGCTCTCTCTCCTGGACTTTGTCTGGTTTCATTCCCCTGGCTTCCAGCCAACTTTGCCTCAGAACAGGTAAGTCCACCATCATATCTACATACCCAGCTCAGGACACCTTGACACTCTGAAGCAGGAAGCATCACCCTGGCTGATCCATATCCCCTCAGGTCTGACACAGGAGCTGCTGGAGGAGGACCCTGAATAGTCTCTATAGTCACTGCCTTGAAGGGCTTGCGGCCTCTATGCGGGTGTGACATGTGACAGCAACCTTTCCCATATTCTCCCTCCCACTGAACATCTGGACATGATCATTTGATGAGGGATCTTGTTCTCTTGATGAGTTTAACCCCAAAAACAAATTCTGAGTAGTTGGAGACACTGGGGGAATTTCCTTTAGCATGGCAATTTAGTTTTAGGGTACACATAAAAGAGGACAGAACACATTGGTTTCCAAAATTGTAAACTGTGTGTCCATATAAGGTGTAAATGACAATTGGTGGCAGTGAGTAGACCAGGGTTCCCAAGGGAAGCCCCTCAGCATGCATCAAATCCTCTATTAAGAAGGATTGTCTTCACTTTACTGACAGAAACACAGAGTCACATTCCAGGAATCAACCTTTGGATTCCTTACACACTCTGTGTGTAACTCAAGACTGGTTCTTAGACATGTGGTACACCCCTGCAATCCCAGCACTAGAGAGACTGAGACAGGAGCATCATAAATTTGAGGTCAGCCTGGGCTACAAAGAAAGACCCTGTCTCAAAAAAATAAAATAAAATAAAGACTATTTATTCATAATTCTCTGTTTCTTCACCCACAATCAACAATAATGAATACCACTTATCTAATAGGATTTGAGGACTATTAAGTGAGATAAGGCATTCGAAGGACCCAGCACAGACTCATAGACACAGGACCTTCTTGCTGTGTGGTTAAAGTCAAAGAGTAGAGGAAGACCCTAGGAACGGCTTCCTCAGAGACCCTAATAAAACCAGAGAGCCTCACCAAGAGAGCTGAGAGGTGTACAGAGAGTGTCAGACAGATCTTGTCATGAAACCATCACACAAGTCCTGGGAGGTGGGTAGCATGACTTTCTGCTGCCTGAGGCAAGAAACTGGAGTTTCAGGAGTGTGTCCATGTTACAAGGAGCTGAACACCTCAAACATAGAATGGTCCTTTGACCCGTTTCCTTCTGTAGAGGATGAATCCAAGTTCCAAGACTGGATGACGTGTCTATAGGGAGCAGGACTGGACTGGATTATATCAGGTGCTTATCCCAGGAGAGGTGAGTGAAGGGGGTGCCCAAGCTCAAGGAGAGGATGGAAGATGAGAAGTTGCATGGTGGGATGTATGGTTGTCATGAATGTGTCCTACGGATAAATAGCTGGGTCTTCTAGGGAAGCCTCCTCCCTCAATGGAAGGAGAAGACAGACCTCCAGATGTTCCATTGGGTGCTCCTAACGGGACAGAAAGGCTGTATTAAAACGGGGGTGGGGGCTTGGATTTTAGAATTGTTTTAATTTATTACATTTAATGTGTGTGAATCTCTGTGTGTGTGTGTGTGTGTGTGTGTGTGTGTGTGTGTGTGTGCATACATATGCTCCAGCATGCATGTAGGAGTGTTTGGAGGACAACTTTCAGGAGTCAGTTCTCTCTCCACCATGTGGGTTCCGGGGTTTGAACTCAAATCATCAGGTTCAGCAGCTCGTGCCCTTGGCTACTGAGCCATCTCTCTAGCCCTGAGTTATAGAATTTTTTATGCATATTCTTGCACAAGGAGATAGTTGAATTTTTTTTTATTTTCTGTTTTTTCAGTTGAAGCTCCCTTACTGGTCCTACTTCCATGAGTTGCCAAGAACAAGGGAAAGGGGAGGCAACCAGCTGGCCCTGGGAGGGTCATTTCCACATTTTATTTACACACAGAACTGAACAGACAAGCACAGTCACTATTGTGGTTAGAAGTTAGCAGCATGGAATGCGGGGGATGAGGAGTAGGGGTGTCGCTAAAAAAAAAAAAAAAAAAAAAAAGCAGACTCTGGTGCCTGGAAAGGGACTTGGTCTGCTTCAACCCAAGAGGAATCAGAAGACAAAAGCAGTTTGGGAGGCCAGAACATCATGGTGGAAGGAGGAGGACGGTCTAGGGGGTGGGGGGAACATTTGGCAACTGGGGTGAAGGGATTACCCTCCTCCTGCTGGGATCTCTTCAGCCCCTCTGGTCTGGCTGGAAAGGGGTAGTCTGCAACACCCATGAGCAGGTCTGGAGCTGCTAGAGCTCCAGGAAAGGGGCTGGAGGCGGCTTACCAAGTCTTGCCCTCCAGAGAGATGACAGCGCTGCCTCCTAGTTTTTCTGCCAGGGTGCAGCGTCCTTGACCTCCTTGCAGCAGTCTGCTTGTGATTCATGCTTCATTCCTGTCAGCTTCTTGATGGCATCCTTGGAGCTGGCACAGATCATTTTGCTCTTAAGGGGTACACTCTCAGGGGCCCAGAAGATGAACACCAGGTCCTCCTTCTTGCTCTCCTTGGTCTCACAGGTTGCATCAGAGAGAGCATAGTGACAGTCCTTGTCTGGCAGCATCTTGACAAAAGTGGTGTAGGGGACGTCCACATCTGCCCCACATCTCCTGCCAGGATGTCCTTGCCCTCCTCCAGGATGATGTTCTTCTTGTCCTCACTCAGGCAGAAGAGCACAGCCTTCTTGTGTTTCTTCACTTCTTTTGGTGTTGAAGACTTGCGCATTTTCATGTCATTGAACACCTTGATGACACCATCAGAGACAGCCACACCAGACGCCATGTTTCTGAAAGTGAAAGGGAGACAGAGCTACAGAAGAACTGAGCCCCCGAAGCTGCTGCCAGGATCTGACTAACTGAAGAGAGTTGCATTTTAAGAGAGGCTAGCATAGCAATCGCTCATGATAGGGGGACTCTTGGAGTCCATCAGTAAGGAGCAGTTGGTGTCTTGTAACCTTGTGTACAGTCCACTTGGTGATCCCAACCACTTCTTTTAACCTCTGAGCTCTTAACCTCCGAGCGATCTCTTCAGTCCAATCCTGGTGTTTTCTGGAGTATCTGAGCTACTGTGGCTTTGAGAAATTTTATGACCTTAAAAATCTAGTAAGCATTATGCCGGACGCTTGTCAGAGTTCACCCAGGGTGTCCCTGTCAGGGCCTGGTGTGGAAGCTCAGGTTCTTACTTTGTCTTGCTTTCTGACCTTATAACTGAAAGGTCTGATAAACTGCGTTGGTTGTGGCGCTGATTACTGCATGGAAAGGTCATGGTCATGACAGAACCCAGTGTTAGTTTTCAGAGTTTTATTAGGAAGAAAAGTGGGGGAAGGGAGAGAGGAGAGCCAGGCCTGGAGAGAGAGAATGATGGTGGGGTGGAGGGAGAGGGGAGCAGAGCAGGGCAGAGAGAGAGGGTGGAGTCTGCATCCGACTTTTTAAGGGCTCCCAGTACAGAGCTACACCACACATGTGCTGACTGGGTGACCATGCTGCTCACACGTAGTAGTTGCCAGCGCATGCTGATGACGTAAGATGCAAGACCTTTTGTTTAACTCCTTAAATGCGCATGTGCGGTCATGCAGCTGGACTAAGGGCAGAATTCTAACATCACCCCAGAGAACACAGTACAGGGACACACACAACTGAGTACTGAACCCCAGGAAGCAGGGGTCACCCACTTAGGAGTCTGCTTCCATGGAGCCCATCTCCCACCTCTGCTAAGAGAAGAAAGGGAATTACAGCTAGTTGGACATCTCTTTTCAAGTCAGTCTTTCCATCCTTCGTCCAGTGTCATTTCCTCATTATAGGATAATCATTCAAAGAGACCAGAGGCCTTGAGGACCTACACCCATTTTAATAAAGGGTTCACATAAAGTTGAGGACCCTACCAGAAGTGTTGCTTTTTTAATGTCCTTTTAGGGTTGACACCATGGATGGGTGTCATTTTGATGAAAATAAAGGAATTTAAAGGAGACTTCAAACTGATAATAAAGGCTGCAATGGGTAACTTCACAGAGTAAGTGGAGTCTGATTTAAACCAAGAAGTGAGAGGAAATTCCTAGGAGAAAGTGAAGGCTGAGAATGGGGCCTCTGTTTTTAACATTTTTATTTTATAATTAACTTAATTTCACATATCAGCCACGGATTCCCCCCGTCCTCCCTCCTCCCACCCCCCAGCACTCCCCCCGAATCTACCCCTAATTCCCACCTCCTCCAAGGCAAGGTCTCCCCTGGGGAGTCAGCCCAGCCTGGTAGACTCAGCCCAGGCAGGTCCAGTCCCTTCCTCCCTACACCAAGGCTGAGCAAAGTGTCCCAACATAGGCCCCAGGCTCCAAAAAGTCAGACCATGCACCAAGGACAGGTCCCGGCTCCACTGCCTGGGGGCCTCCCAAATAGTTCAAGCTAATCAACTGTCTCACTTATCCAGAGGGCCAGGTCCAGTTCCATGGGGGCTCCTCAGCCATTGGTTCACAGTTCATGCGTTTCCACTAGTTTGGCTATTTGTCCCTGTGCTTTTTCCAATCATGGTCTCGATATCTCTTGCTCATATTATCCCTCCTCTCTCTAGCCGATTGGACTCTCGGAGCTCCACCTGGGGCTTGGCCATGGATCTCTGCATCCTCTTCCATCAGTCATTGGATGAGAGTTCTACCATGACAGTTAGAGTGTTTGGCCATCCAATCACCAGAGTAGGTCAGTCAGCTCAGGCATTCTCTCAACCATTGCCAGTAGTCTACAGTGGAGGTATCTTTGTGGATTTCTGGAAACCTCTCTAGCATGCTGCTTCTTCCAATTCCCCTGGGGTCTTCATTCATCATGGTATCTCCCTCCCCATTCTCCCACTCTGCTCCTGATCCAGCTGGGACCTTCCACTCCCCTAAGTTCTCTTTCCCGAATGGGGCCTCTTTATATCCAGGTCAACATGGAAACAGCAGGCAAGAAAAGAGAAGAAAGGCAACACCGGATCTTATGTGGGGCAGAGGCAGGGTCCTGCTTTACTGTGCCAGCAAACACCAAGGCTTTGCCCTGCTTTGATTAATAATCACAGTTTCTCTCCTCTCTGCTCCCTTCAGCTTCTCCTGGACAGAGCCATGGCTTGGGCTTTCAGCTTTGATGCATTCTTTAAGAATTTTAAGAGGGAAAGCAAACTCCTCTCTGAGGAAACTGTCATCTTGATTAAACACTACACTAAGGAAAATAAGCTCCAGAAAGCACTTTCTGTAATCCACAATGCACTGAGTGACATCGAGAATGCCCCCCTGAACATTGCTGTGACGGGGGAGACAGGGGCAGGGAAGTCCTCATTCATCAATGCCATCAGGGGTGTGGGGCAGGAAGAAGAAGGTGCAGCCCCCACTGGATCAGTAGAGAAGACCATGAAGAGAACTCCATACCCACACCCAAAGCTTCCCAAGGTGACAATCTGGGACCTGCCTGGCATTGGGTCCACTAACTTCCCACCACAAAACTACCTAAGGGAAATGAAGTTTGCTGAGTATGACTTCTTTGTTATCATCTCTGCCACACGCTTCAAAGAAAATGATGCACAACTAGCAAAAGCCATAGAAAAGATGAAGATGAATTTCTACTTTGTCAGAACCAAAACAGATAATGACTTATATAATGAACAGAAGAGTAAACCTAAGTCTTTTTTTTTTTAAGATTTATTTATTTATTATGTATACAGTGTTCTTTCTGCATGTATCCCTGCAGGCCAGAAGAGGGCACCAGATCTCATTACAGATGGTTGTGAGCCACCATATGGTTGCTGGGAATTGAACTCAGGACCTTTGGAAGAACAAGCAGTGCTCTTAACCTCTGAGCCATCTCTCCAGCCCCCTAAGTCTTTCAATAAGGAGAATGTCCTGAAGAACATCCGAGAAGACTGTTCAAGGCATCTCTGCCAGGCTCTCTCCAGTGAGCCTCAAATCTTCTTAGTCTCTAACTTTGATGTTTCTGATTTTGACTTCCCAAACCTAGAGACTACCCTACTGAGTGAGCTACCAGCCCACAAACGCCACATCTTCATGCTGTCTTTGCAGAGTGTTACTGAGGACACCATTAACCGCAAGAGAGATTCCCTGAAGCAGAAAGTCTACCTAGAGGCCACGATAGCTGGAGTATTGGCCACCATTCCACTTGGTGGCATGATCAGTGATGATATAGAGAATCTGGATGAAACATTCAACCTCTACAGGTCTTACTTTGGGCTGGATGATGCCTCATTGGAAAAGATTGCTGAAGATTTTGACATGTCTGTGAATGAATTCAAGGTCCACCTTCGGTTTCCCCATTTGTTTGCAGAAGGCAACGATGAGTCCTTAGAACACAAATTAATGAAATATATCAAACAAGTTTCCTCCGTTACTGGTGGACCACTTGCTACTGGCATTTACTTCAGTAAGACTTACTATTTGCAGAATCTCTTTCTGGATACTGCTGCAAATGATGCCATAGCTCTTCTTAATAAGGAAGCTCTTTTTGAAGAGAAGGAGGGACCATATATATCTAAGCCCCCTGATTACTGGGAATGATGGGAAAATGAGGCATAAGCTCCAATCAGTGTTCACTTTTGACCTTGCTTTGGACACTGACACATAACCTTTTCCAAAGTAACAAACCTTCTCTGTGGAGGGCCAGAGGATTCATCCTTTTCCTCTTCTGGAGCCAGAAGCTCACTGTGGCAAGTGTTCAATTGTGCTGTAGTAGTAGAAGAAGAGTCATCAACACTGTGTGAATGCATGAGGAAACCTTGTTTCCAATAAAATCCTACATAAAACACCCATGTGAATATAGATTTGATTTGCAATTTGTGGTCAGATGAATGCTGGATCATTTACTCCTGTGAAAGTCTTCACACACTTCTGCATTCTCACAACCTGATCTGCTTTGTCACAGTAGTTTGATGGGTTTCTGAAACAGGGGCCTCTGGTGCCCAACACTCTGTAGACAAACACACCTCTTTAAGAGGTGTGAGCCCAACAGAGGAGGCACACAACAGGTGGGGACTGTGACATAGGCCAAGCTCCATTCAGGAGGAGCTTGGTTAAAAATAAGACAAAACACAGATGAGTAAACCTATCTATGGGCCCTCTTGCCAACACAAATAAAGATATCTATTTCATATCCTTCAAGGCCAATCTGAGTGAATTGAAAATTCACACTAAGTGAACGGCAACTGAAACTCTAATTATAATCTGTCTCTCCTTGTAATTTCACTCATTAGAAAAAAACAAAAAACAAAAAACCTGCTTGACCCCTTTTCTCTAATCTCCCAGGGGTCCTGTTGGTACTTGCTCTCTTTTGAACTGGGCCAGGATGTGGAGCTGTTGACAACTGGTTTGTCCCACTACCCTGCTGACCATTCCTGTCTATTATGGATTCTCTGATAGAATGACACAATGTAAGATGGGCCTCTGACAACCCTATGAGAGATTATCTTGATTATTTTATTTTGTTATGTCTCATTATGTTATATATCACCGATATAGGAAGAATCATCTTTTTAAAAAAAAATACTACTTTATTGAATCTTTGGGATCTTCACATCATGCATTCCAATCCTTCTCACCTCCCAGTCCCTTGGGATCTGACCTTCACCCCTGCAGTTTCCCCCACTAAAGAAGACCCCCACCAAAATTAATTAAGAACAAAACAAACAAACATTAAACCACACCCCTCTCCCTCTTTCCCATCTCTAAAACCTCTTCATTTGACCTAGTGGCTTTGGGAGCTGGGATGTGCCACACAGCATACCCTTTTGTACAATCAGCCCTGCCCACAAATGTTCATTGTAATGAGTCATTGGTCCAGGTCAAGGCCTCTGGCACACCATGATCACAACACCATCACAGAAACTCCTGGTTGTTTATCCTGCTGTTGCCTCAAATCTTGGAGAACCTGTGGCTGTTGTTCTCCAGGACCAGTTCATTCACATGCTCCAGCAGGTCATAGATGGGGTAGATGTTAGGGTAGGCCAAACCAAGGCCCAGGATCTGGGTCTAGGTGGTAGCTGAGCTCCTCAGTGTCAGCCTCTGGGACCATCCCCCTCATGAGAGGTGTGGAACCAGCTCTCCTTGGCCTCTGTCATCAGAGCTAGCTCTCTCATGGTCATGGTGTACAGTGGGGCCATCTCCCCTGAGTGTGCAGGCCAGCTCTCCCAGGTCAGCTCTCCCATAAGGAGGAGTACCAGCTCTCCTGCTGCAGGGCCCAGCAAGGAACAGGGCCAATGATGGGAAGAACCAGCTCAGCAAGGCCCTCGGATTTCAATATGCATGGTTCCTATGACCCCTGTGATACCACAGGATATTGACATCACCACAGACCCCAGCTACAACAGGAACATGGGCCCATAATGGCCCTTGGCAGCACCTTGGGCCCTGATGTCACCATGGTCTCAGTGAAAGCACAGGTCTCCCAGGTCAGTATGTTCCCCACGGCAGCATGGCCCTCGGACACCAACATGGCCTCAGGTATATGATCAGACTCCAGGCATCTGCACAGTCCGTGGTTGTAACAGATGTTAGGGTGGGCCAACCCAAGGCCCAGGATCTGTCTGGGTATAGGTGGTAGCTGAGCTCCTCAGTCGGGGCCACTGGGACCACCTCCTTCAGTAGAGGTGTGGAGCCAGCTCTCCTAGGCCCCTGTCATCAGGACTAACTCTCCCATGCCCATGCTGTTGGGTGGGACTATCTCCCCTGAGTGCAGAGGCCAGCTCTTCCAGGCCAGCTCTCCCATGAGAGGCAGTACCAGCTTGCTGCTGCACTGCCCAGCAAGGGGCAGGACCAATGACCAGAGGGACCAGCTCAGTAAGGCCCTCGGATTTCAAAAGGCATGGGTCATATGACCCCCTGTGATAACAGGGGCCATGGACATCAACACAGACCCCCAACTGCAGCAGGAGCATGTGCCCAAACATGGCCCTCGGCAGCAACTCAGGCCTGGATGTTACCATGGCCCCAGTGGAAGTACAGACTGCACATGTTCATGTGGTCCTGGTGGCAGCATGGCCCTCAGACACCAACGTGGCCTCAGGTGTCTGACCAGATCTCAGGCATCTGCACAGCCCTCAGGGGTAATGGGAGTCACAGACATCAACTCAGACCCTGGCTGCTGTAGGGCATTGGACCCAAACATGGCCCTCAGCAGCAGTCCAGGCACCACCATGCCTCATGTGGTAACACAGGCCACTCAGATTGGCATGTCCCAGGGGCAGGCAGGGCTCTCAGACACCCACAAGGCTACAGGTAGAGGCTTAGACCCTGGGTATCCCTGTGGCCTTTGGTGGCAATATGGGTCATGGATGTCAACACAGACCCTGGCTATAGTAGGACCATGGACCCAAACATGACCCTCAGCTACAGCCCAGACCCAGACATCACCATGGCCCAGGGTGGCAGCATAGGCCACTCAGATCTCTCAAGGTCCTGGGGGCCACACGGTTGCTGGAAACCAAATAGGCCACAGGGGGCAGGCCAGACCCCAGGTATCCTTGTGACCTTTAGTGGCAATATGGGTCATGGATGTCAACACAAACCCTAGCTGTGGTAGAAACATGGACCCACACATGGCCCTAGGCAGCAGCTCTGTCCAGGATATCACTGAGGCCCTGGGTGACAATCAGGACACCAACATCACCATGATCATCACCGCCTTCACTTCTTCATATCTGCCTCTGTCCACAGCACGTGGACAATTTTGCTTCTCTTTACCTCCCATTTCTCCACAATATATTTGCCAATCACAAATACATGGACAGACCCAGTGCCTTGAGCCAGATTGGACTATGTGTATCCAGGATGGCCTGTGGGAGTCTTTGGCCTGCCTAAGCCAAGTGGCACCAGGCGGGCCTGTGGATGCCTTCAGACAGCCTGGACTATGGAAAAACAATCTTAATGTGAGGCAAGACCCTCCTCCCAAGACAGAGCATTCTGGACTCTCTGAAGTGGGTAAGGATAGTTGAACATGAATGCTTTTT
>CABHPP010114118.1:0-37055 GCA_902168425.1 Peromyscus attwateri
ATGTTTGTCTTTCTGAGTCTGGGTTACCTCACTCAGGATGATTTTTTCTAGATCCCTCCATTTGCCTGCAAACCTCATGATGTCATTGTTTTTCTCTGCTGAGTAGTATTCCATTGTGTATATGTACCACATTTTATTTATCCATTCTTCAGTTGAAGGGCATCTAGGTTGTTTCCAGGTTCTGGCTATTACAAACAATGCTGATATGAACATAGCTGAGCAAGTGCTCTTGTGGTATGATTGAGCATTCCTTGGGTATATGCCCAAGAGTGGTATAGCTGGATCTTGGGGGAGATTGATTCCCAATTTTCTAAGAAAGCACCATATTGATTTCCAAAGTGGCTGTACAAGCTTGCATTCCCACCAGCAGTGGAGGAGAGTTCCCCTAGCTCCACATCTTCTCCAGCACACGGTGTCTTCAGTGTTTTTGATCTTAGCCATTCTGACTGGCGTAAGGTGGTATCTCAGAGTTGTTTTGATTTGCATTTCCCTGATGATTAGGGATGTTGAGCAATTCCTTAAATGTCTTTCAGCCATTTGTGTTTCCTCTGCTGAGAATTCTCTGTTTAGTTCTATAGCCCATTTCTTGATTAGACTGTTGGGCATTTTGATGTCTAATTTCTTGAGTTCCTTATATATTGTGGATATCAGCCCTCTGTCAGATGTGGGGTTGTTGAAGACCTTTTCCCATTCTTTGGGCTGTTGCTTTGCCTTGTTGACCGTATCCTTTGCTCTACAAAAGCTTCTCAGTTTCAAGAGGTCCCATTGATTGATTGTTTCTCTCAGTGTCTGAGCTACTGGTGTTATACCTAGGAAGCGATCTCCTATGCCAATGCGTTCAAGACTACTTCCTGCTTTCTCTTCTAGCAGGTTCAGAGTAGCTGGATTTATGTTGAGGTCTTTGATCCACTTGGACTTAAGTTTTGTGCATGGTGATAGATATGGATCTATTTGCCGCCTTCTACACATTGATATCCAGTTATGCCAGCACCATTTGTTGAAGATGCTTTCTTTTTTCCATTGTACGCTTTTGGCTTCTTTGTCAAAAATTATATGTTCATAGGTGTGCGAATTAATGTCAGGGTCTTTAATTCGATTCCATTGGTCCACATGACGGTTTTTATGCAAGTACCAAGCTGTTTTTATTACTGTAGCTCTATAGTAGAGCTTGAAGTCAGGGATCGTGATGCCTCCAGAGGTTGTTTTATTGTACAGGATTCTTTTGGCTATCCTGGGTTTTTTGTTTTTCCATATGAAGTTGAGTATTATTCTTTCCAGGTCTGTGAAGAATTTGTTGGTATTTTGATGGGGATTGCATTGAATCTGTAGATAGCTTTTGGTAAAATTGCCATTTTTTCTATGTTAGTCCTGCCTATCCATGAGCACGGGAGATCTTTCCATTTTCTGACATCTTCTTCAATTTCTTTTTTCAGGGACTTGAAGTTCTTGTCATATAGGTCCTTCACTTGCTTGGTTAGTGTTACTCCAAGGTATTTTATATCATTTGTGCCTATTGTAAAGGGTGATATATCTCTGATTTCCTTCTCAGCCTGTTTGTCAGTTGTATATAGGAGGGCTACTGATTTTTTTGAGTTGATCTTGTATCCTGCTATGTTGCTGAAGGTGTTTATAAGCTGTATCAGTTCCTTGGTTGAATCTTTGGGGTCACTCAAGTATACTATCATGTCATCTGCAAATAGGGAAAGCTTGACTTCTTCCTTTCCCATTTGTATCCCCTTAATCTCCTTATGCTGTCTTATTGCTCTGTCTAGAACTTCAAGTACTATATTGAATAAGTATGGGGAGAACTGACAGCCTTGCCTCGTTCCTGATTTTAGTGGAATTGCTTTGAGTTTCTCTCCATTTAATTTGATGTTGACTGTTGGCTTGCTGTAAATTGCCTTTATTATGTTTAGGTATGTTCCCTGTATTCCTGAATGCTCCAAGACCTTTATCATGAAGGGGTGTTGGATTTTGTCAAATGCCTTTTCTGCATCTAGTGAGATGATCATGTGGTTTTTTTCTTTGAGTTTGTTTATATGGTGTATTACATTGACGGACTTTCGTATGTTGAACCACCCTTGCATCCCTATGATGAAGCCTACTTGATCATGATGGATAATTGTTTTGATGTGTTCTTGGAGTCTGTTTGCCAGTATTTTATTGAGTATTTTTGCATCAATGTTCATGAGGGAGATCGGTCTGTAGTTCTCTTTCTTTGTTGTATCCTTGTTTGGTTTAGGAATCAGGGTAATTGTAGCCTCATAGAAGAAGTTTGGTAATGTTCTTTCTGTTTCTATTGTGTGGAACAATTTAGAGAGTATTGGTATTAACTCTTCTTTGACGATCTGGTAGAATTCTGCGCTGAAACCATCTGGTCCTGGGCTTATTTTGGTTGGGAGACTTTTAATGACTGTTTCTATTTTGTTAGGGGTTATTGGACTATTTAAATAGTTTATCTGGTCTTGATTTAACTTAGGTATGTGGTACCTATCCAGAAAATTATCCATTTCTTTTAGATTTTCCAGTTTTGTGGAATAGAGGTTTTTGAAGTATGACCAGATGGTTCTCTGGATTTCCTCAATGTCTGTTGTTATGTCCCCCTTTTCATTTCTGATTTTGTGATTTTGGATGCTCTCTCTCTGTCTTTTGGTTAGTTTGGATAAGGGCTTATCTATCTTGTTGATTTTCTCAAAGAACCAACTCTTTGTTTCATTGATTTTTTTGTATTGTTCTCTTTGTTTCTATTTTATTGATTTCAGCTTTCACTTTGATGATTTCCTGGTGTCTATGCTTCCTGGGAGACTTTGCTTCTTCTTGTTCTAGAGATTTCAGGTGTGCAGTTAAGTCACTAGTGTGAGATTTCTCCAACTTCTTTATGTGGGCATTTAGTGCTATGAATTTCCCTCTTAGCACTGCTTTCATAGTGTCCCATAGGTTTGGGTATGTGGTGTCTTCATTTTCGTTGATCTCTAGGAAGTCTTTAATTTCTTTCTTTATTTCTTCCTTAACCCATTGGTGATTCAGTTGAGCATTATTCAGTTTCCATGAGATTGTAGGTTTTCTGTAGTTTTTGTTGTTGTTGAAATCTAACTTTAAACCTTGGTGGTCTGATAAAACACAGGAAGTTATTCCAATTGTTTTGTATCTGTTGAGATTTGCTTTGTGGCCAAGTATGTGGTCGATTTTAGAGAAGGTTCCATGGGGTGCTGAGAAGAAGGTATATTCTTTTTTGTTAGGATGAAATGTTCTGTAGATATCAATTAAGTCCATTTGAGTCATGACATCAGTTAAGTCCTTTATTTCTCTGTTAAGTTTAGATTTGGGAGATCTGTCCAGTGGTGAAAGTGGGGTGTTGAAGTCTCCCACTATTAATGTGTGGGGTTTTGTATGTGGTTTAAGCTTTAGTAATGTTTCTTTTACATATGTGGGTGCCCTTGTGTTTGGGGCATAAATGTTCAGAATTGAAACTTCCTCTTGGTGGATCTTTCCTGTGATGAATATGTAATGTCCTTCTTGATCTCTTTTGATTGATTTTAGTTTGAAGTCTATTTTGTTGGATATCAGGATGGCTACAACCACTTGTTTCTTAAAACCATTTGATTGGAAAGTCTTATCCCAGCCTTTTATTCTTAGGTAGTGTCTATCTTTGTATTTGAGGTGTGTTTCTTGTATGCAGCAGAAAGATGGGTCCTGCTTTCACATCCATTCTGTAAGCCTGTGTCTTTTTATAGGTGAATTAAGTCCATTGATATTAAGTGATTGTTCATTCCTGTTATTTTTTGGTGGTAGTGTGTGTGTACCTCTTTTCTTTGGGGTTTACTGCTGTGGCATTATCTATTGCCTGTGTTTTCGAGGGTGTATCTGACTTCCTTGGGCTGGAATTTTCCTTCTAGTGCTTTCTGTAGTGCTGGGTTTGTGGATAAGTATTGTTTAAATCTGGCTTTGTCTTGGAATGTCTTGTTCACTCTGTCTATGATGATTGAAAGTTTTGCTGGGTATATTAGTCTAGGCTGGCATCCATGGTCTCTTAGTGTCTGCATTACATCTGTCCATGTCCTTCTGGCTTTCAAAGTCTCCATTGAGAAATGGGTGTTATTCTGATGGATTTGCCTTTATAAGTCACTTGGCCTTTTTCCTTTGCTGCTCTTAATATTCTTTCTTTATTCTGTATGTATAATTTTTTAATTATTTTGTGGCGAGGGGACTTTTTTGGGGGGTCTACTCTGTTTGGTGTTCTATAGGCTTCTTGTATCTTCATTGGCATTTCCTTCTTTAAGTTGGGAAAGTTTTCTTCTATGATCTTGTTGAATATATTTTCCGCGCCTTTAAGTTGGTATTCTTCTCCTTCTTCTATTCCTATTATTCGTAGGTTTGGTCTTTTCATGGTGTCCCACATTTCTTGGACATTTTGGGTCATGACTTTGTTGGCTTTAGTGTTTTCTTTGACTGATGAATCTATTTCTTCTACCGTATCTTCCACGCCAGAGATCCTCTCTTCCATCTCTTGCATTCTGTTGGTTATACTTGCATCTGAAGTTCCTGTTCATTTCCTCAGATTTTCTATTTCCAGCATTCCCTCTGTTTGTGTCTTCTTCATTTTTTTCTATTTCCCTTTTCAGGTCTTGGACTGTTTCCCTCATCTGTTTCATTGCTTTTTCATGACTTTCTTTCAGGGCTTTATTGTTTTCTTCTACTTTATTTGTCCTTTCCTCTAGTTTTTTATAGCATTCTTCCCATTTTTTATTTGTCTTTTCCTCTATATAAGCCTCTATCTTATTCATGATGTTATTCATAAGGCTGTTTTCTTCTGCTTCTTCCAATTTTTGATGATCAGCTCTAGATGTTGGAGGAGGGCTAGGTTCTGGTGATGCTGTATTGCTCTTCATTTTGTTGTATGTACTTCTGCCTTGACGTCTGCCCATCTCCTTGTGGTTCGATCTTGGTCTTATCAAAATTATATGCCTTATATGATTGAAATTATTATGAAGTCAGTAAAAAAATTGTATCAAACCATTTCACTTACTTTTAGAAACAATTACCCGTTAAAAGCAAACACCGTTGTAACATTTGAAAACACTACCTGTAGCCTATATGCTAGAGAGCTACTTTATATTTCCCTCACATGGTGTCTTCTCATTCTTAGTGTAAACATTTAACTAAACAGGAAAACAGATACTTTAATTGCATCAAGAAAAGCACTAGATATTCAGAATCATAGAATTCTTATTTTATATTATAAAAACATCCATGCAAAGAAATATTTAGGATTGTCTTCATTAAGTCACAGTCACGTATGCCTTCTCTTCTATTCTATATCTTTATCTTCATGACTTACTGTTTTTGAAGATTTAGCCCAGTTCTACAGGCAAAAGAATGAACTTTATCCTTTGCATGTTCATGACATCTTGTCTATTCTTTTGTTAATGGCATTTATTGTGTCTGATATTATAAATGATTTGCAAACCCAGCTCAATGGCACACTCTTGACATCCCAGAATTCAGAAGGCAGAAGCAAGAGAATTACAAATTTAAGATCAGCCTGAGTCACATAGTGTGACAATTAGTTATACTTGGTTGTCAACAGGACTAGATCTGGAATCAACTAAATGCAAGCCTCTGGAAAAGCCTGTGTGGGATTTTCTTGATTAGTTCTTGATTAGTTTATTTAAAATGAGATGACCCACCCTAAATGTGGGTAGAACTTTCTGGTATTGGCTCAGATATCATGAAGTACAAGGGAAAGGTTTTTGAGTTTTGCCTACTTGCCTTTGTGTCTCACTGACAAGTTCATCTATGTTGTTGCTGCTACTGTGGCTATGATTCATTGCTGTTGGATCCCATCTTCTTTGTATCTTTCATGTGATCTGAAGATGAGCAGCTCCCAGGCATCCTCCAGGCCTTCAGTGCCAGTTTGGGATTGCTGAGGCATCCAGACTTGTGGATTGAGCAGCCCTAGGTACTTAACCTCTACAGTGTGAAGACAGTTATCACTGGACTACTCAGATTGTATCATGCAACACAATCTAATAAATTCCCTTTAAATAAGTATTCATTCTATTAATTCTGCTCCTCTAGAGAACCCTGACTAATTCACATATTCAGGTATAGGAAGAAAACAGGTGACAAATAAACCAAACAAAATAAACCAGTTACATTTCTTTCTTGCAGAAAAATACATCAATTTCTTATTCATTATGATGTAGTGTGATAGTGTCTTATGCATAGTACTTCTTACTATATATAGGCTTTATATCCATCAATTTTCCATTCATATTTCATTCACAGAATCAAAGAAGCAAGGTAGACACACCTTAACTAAGCTGACCTCAGGGATAAAACACAGCAGTAGCAACAAAGAAAAAAACAAAACTTCCTTAGTCCTAAACCTTAGAATATTAGTCTGAATACTTGCTTCAAATAATTAGTCATTAGGAAAATGAAAATCAATATTACAATGAGATGTTATTTCACACCAATAGGATGGCCAGAATTAAAACATCAGGTGTGAGAAATCAGAACCCTACCACAATTCTTCTGAGACTGATAAATGGTAAAGTCACTTAATAGAAAATTCTGGAAGTTTTTCAAGCCATTAAACACATTTATCAAATAACCAGTTCACTTTAGTTGCAGATACATACCCAACAATAAAGAAAACATGCCTACCGAAAAGACTTTTTCACAAATTTTTATAGTTGTATTATTCTTAATAGCCCAAAGATGAAACAATTCAAAGTCCACTAATTGATGAGTGAATAAACAAACTGTGGTGTATCGACACAATGGAATAGTGGCTGAACCTTGCATTCATTATGCTAATGTAAAATAAGCCAATGGAGAACTCCCAGGAGAGAAAAACCTACACAGATTAAAAACTAAACTAGCAATTGTCTGGGTCTGAGGGACACTGACAGAAGAAAGAAGGTGAAAGCTAAAGGATATGTTTTCTAAAACTGGTGTCAGTGGTTCCACTAAGATGTTAAAAACCATTGAGTTGTTTACTTAAATGAGTAAATTGTATGTTTTCTTTGAGCTTTTAATGTAAAAACATATTTTCAGTTCTAATTCAGTAAGTGCTCCCCAGAAGAATCTAGTGCAGCATTATGATTGCAATGGACATATTCGTGTATATAGAATCACTCCTTCAGCTGTGCTACCTTTATGCCAGTTTCCAGTCATGAGGGCTCTATTATTGCTGGGCATTGCTTCCACTTCAACCCCACTCCTTCAGTGATCAGATAACATAAGCTAGACAATTATCCTATCATGTCCTGGACCACAGTGATTGGTCTACATTTGAACACTTGGCTCAAGTTAATGCCCTGCATATGTTTTCATTTGTATGTTTCGGACCATTATCTACCCTTTTGACTCTGTAATGCATTTCGGGTCTTTTTGTTGAATTCATAAAATATAGAACCATGGATAGAGAATAAAGGAGAAAAAGGACAAGAGGCAAGTTTATTTATTCCTGTAGTTCTTTCCATGCATTTTTGCAATGTAATAGCTATAACTAATTTCTGGAGTCAGGTGGCCTTCTCCATATTCTCTGTATGGCTGCCCTGTCTGGGAGCAAATACAGTTTATTTTGTCTTTCATCAGGATGATAGTGGTGCCCCCTTTCCCCTTCATTATGACTGTACAGTTCTTTATCATTCTCCTTCAACCCTGACGACAAATTACAGAGAACGAGAAAAGAGAGAGAGCAGAGAGAGAGAGAGAGAGAGAGAGAGAGAGAGAGAGAGAGAGAGAGAGAGAGAGAAAGGTGGGGAGGAAGGGGAGGGAGGGAGGGAAGGAGGGAAAATGTGATTTTAAATTGTGACTCTGTGTGTGTGTGTGTGTGTGTGTGTGTGTGTGTGTGTGTGTGTGTGTTCCCACCCTGGAGTGCATGTGGAGGTCAGGAAGAACTTTTGAAAGCTGGTCCTCTCCTTTCACTCTGGGAACTGAAAATTAAACTCACATTTTCAGGCTTGTGTGACAAATGTTTTGTTTTGGTTTTTTGTTTGTTTGCTTTTCCCCCTCTGAGTCGTCTCTCTGTTCCCACATATGTGATTTTCTACAACAAGGTTAGGGTAAAAAATAAAATGGAAAACAGAGTGCTTTTTGGTCAGAGAAAACAATTCAAAGACCTGGAGACAAACAAAAATTTAGGAACTAGTGAACAGACCAGCTTTGCTGGACCATACTGTAAAGGTAGGGAAGTAGCAAAACTAGATAAATCTGGAAATTTGAAAGTAAGATTTACTTTACTAAAATACTTCAGAGGGATTGAGAGCATAATATCTTGTGTATAACACAATTCTCTCAATGAGATAGCTTGATTCAAATACCATTTTAAGATGGGTTCTAGTGCTTCATTGTTTTTGAAATTTATGTGTTGCTAAACAGAAATCATCTAAAAACTTAGCGCTATAAAATGATTAACATTGTTATGTCAACATTTATGTGAGGAAATGTAGAGAATTTAGTTTTGTTGCCAAAAATTCCACCAGAGGCAGCTCACACCAATGTCTATTGGCAAGAGACCTTAGATCTATGCTTCACCCGGATAGAGAATCTGGTCACATGGATCTATTCATAAAATTGTTTCACATTGTCGTGAATTGGGAACGGTCTTTTCCTAGAGCAAGTGGTCCTGAAAAAAGTGAGGTGGTGAAAACTATAATACCATGGATGACCTGAATTCTACAGTCACATTCTGCCAATTCCACAAAATCCTATTTGAAGAATAGACATCCAGGTTGATGTGATAAGGAAATATGTAAGAGTATCAATCTCATGATATGCAGACAAAGAGGACCATCTTGGAAACTACCTGCCATAGTTTCTACATATTTATTTGATAAAAATTTGTAATTTGTAATTTACACATTGAGGAAGGGCAGTTAGAATTACAATTGAAGTTTCCATTAATGTGTTTCCATGGCTTTATAACATTGTATGCACTGGATAGTTCTATAGTATTTTTTACAGTAGCATTTTCTTTCCTTCTCTGCAAAACCAAGGAAACTGCTTATTTGCCCTTATACTCCAATACTTATTTTGATACTATTGTTTGTACAATGAATAGTAGATTAAATTATATTTAGTTGTTATCGTTCCACCATTTTATAATGTGAAGTTAACATGATACAAATATATCACTTTAAAATCCAAACCTAATGTTAAAGATCAGCGAGGCTGGAGTTATAGCTTAATTGTAGAGTAAATGTTTAGGAAAAGTGAGGTCCTGGGTTTGATTTCCAGCAGCACAAAGCATAACAAAAATTATGGAGTACCTCCATGTGTTTGAACTGTTTTACTTCGTGAAACCAAATACAGAAAATTTACATGGTTTATACTTCAAGGATAACACAGAAGGAAATAATTTACTGAACAATGAAATGCAAATAAATAGAGCTTATATTTAATCTTTCCAATGTGTATTCTTGGATACATTTAGGAAATTCTGATTAACTCAATGTTACTTTGATAAAATATCAAGAACTTCAGAATTGGGCTACTGAATATTCAGCTTAATTATGTTGGTATGCATTTCTCTTTGCTTCTAATGCCAAGGATCTATTGGTAAAATGAATGCCCATTTTGTGGTCTGTTATGCAGAAAACGTTTAATCCAGTGTTTGATTTACTCTGTTAAATCTTCTTTATTGAATGTGCTTATTCATCCATGAAGAATTGGGCATGCTGCTTTCTGTTAATATGACATTATAATTAAATAGCTAAAATAAGAACAGCAAGCTTTTTAGCAAAAGTTCATGAAATTTCCACCAAATTATTCATAGTTTTCTGTTTTGTTTGCTTTGCAAGGACCATGAAAATGCAAATGTGTTCCAAATACTTCTGATTGAACAAGCTGACAAATACGACAGTACAAATAATCATTTTGTTACTAAAACTGGCACTTAAAACATATTTCTTGTATGGTGTAATGATTGCTTCTGTGACACTGATTATCTTGTAAAAACAGCAATGTACATGCAGTTGAAGAATGAGGTTTATAAACAGAAAAAAGATAATGGCTAAGTATTTCTATATATTTGAAATGAAAAGATTGAAGCTGATTCAAGTTACACTTTATGCAATTTGCAATTATTCTACGGTTAACTGGTCTCTCTCTAGTTTTAGGTATGTTCTGTTAACAGGAACATTTGTGTTTGAAGATTTTTATCACCACCACAAACACTAGCTTCACAGCAGAAAGATTTCTATTCAAAGAAGCCAGGACAGTAGTTCTGCATTAATTATAATTTTCTTTTTATACATGTAGCTTGAAATAATGTGTTTTGTAAGCTTCCTTTTGTAATGCTAGTGATTATTGTTCATAGTGTTAAGAGACTTGTGTTGCTATACACAACTATTTTTGAGTGAGTTTTCTTTAGCTTAAAGACCTCAAAGTGACAGTGATTCATCTGACACTGGTGCTTTTGTTTATGCAGAAAGAAATGTTTTGTTAGTTTGGCAGTTTAAATATGGTGACAATGGGCTTCGGTGGTGGCGGATTTAGTAGATGTATGCATATGTAAGGAAAAGTATGCAATCATTGGATCATAACCTCTACTAATGCTGTCATCTGATAAAAGTATGCAATAATTTTGAGCCATCTGGTTCACTGCCACTCACAGAAAACATTTTTCTCTGTCTGCCTTACTGATGATGAGACAATGACATTATTTATGAAAATTTGAGAAATATAATTCCTGAGTATACCAATAATCCAGCCTAGTGCATTCTATAGTTTAAAAGTTATGAAACCCTCATGACTCACATGTATGTTTATTATAAAATACTTTAAGAGAACTCCTGTTTTTTAATTGCAGCCTAAATGTATTTGATCATGAAAACCCTGCTAATATCCTACAGTATTATTATCTTCTAGATAAGTCATTGAGAAAATGGCTCTGAGGAAAAAAAACTGATTATAATAGTAAGAAAAGGTTTAGCATAAGTACACTATACATCTCTGCCTTTTCAACATTTAAGAAATATTTATTATATCATTTTACAATCACTCTTTCAGATTTGTATGTTAATATAAGACTTTAGAAAATATAAGATAAAATATGTTTATATGCATAATTCTAGGCCATCTTGTGTGTAAAACACTTATATCTAATTTAAGCAAAAATTGTCTATGTTATGGTACTACATGTCAAAATAACTACTAAAATGAAAAGTTATTTCTTGATCAGAGGAATTTTAAACCTGAAGACCAGCAATTGTTGAAATGATATATAATATTGTATCTATCTTTCTAAATACCAATAAACCACATTTATGAGTCTGTAGGATAAATTCCAAATAAGAAAGTGGTCAATTATCAGGTACATAAATTTAACATGTTGACAGATATTGCCAAACTACCCTCCAATGGCAGTATGTGCCTGCTTGCAAATACTTTTGCTTATATTGTACCCTTATCTATACCTTGTGTTATTAAATCATTTCAACCTTTAAATCTAATTGATTAAAAATTGTTATATCACATATACTTATGAAAACTGCCACCATTAATAACAACAACATTACTAAATACTTACTCTAGGAGAAATATAATCTAAGTAACTTATTTAACTTTTTCACTCCTCATATATACCTTCGAGGTAAGTTGTATTATCATTCCTATGTTAAAGATTAAGGAAATCAAGTTCAAAAAGGTGGAATAACTTGCTCAAGGCCATCATTCAGTTTGTGATAATGGAACTGGGGCTGGAGCTTTGATAATCTTCACATGAGTCTCAATGTATAACCATTATCTTCTACTGTCTCTCTAAGAAAGAATGCTTGTTGAAGCATGATTTTAGTAGAAATAGACCAGAAAATATTGAATAAAAATTATTAAGTGAACGTAAAATCAATCATGATATACACATACAATATAATTGCTGGAAATGTTTGCAAAGAAAGAGGAATTTGTCCATATCAAGTGCAGAAGGTCTCCAAGTTAAAACAAGAGTAAATAAAGATGTAAGAAGACGAATAATGTTTATAACATGGTGAATGTATAATACACATACACACAAGCACATAGCACAGTTCACAAGAAGCTATAAGAACTTGTGAAAAGTTGGAGGACAGAAAGGTAGACTTAATAGCCTTACCAGTCATTGTAAAACCTTGGTACTTCTTTGATTTTTGTATTAATCACTTATTTGATATTTTTTCAATTACACACATAAAATCAAACATTAAAGCAATTTTCTGGGTAGAAAACACATTCCCATTAAATAATATTAATTATTACAACTCATGTGTTGTTTTATCAGGTCCTCATATACTTTGTTATTCATCTACTCAACTAGCAGATACAGTTGAGTGTCACTGTGTGCTAGGCACTGGAGTGTGTATGGGAAGTGAAAAATTCATATAAGGTACAGTCCATTTCTTTGAAGAGCTTACCTTCTTTGAGGATGAAAAAAGTAATTCCCTAAATAATTAGTTATTTCCAATGATGGTAAGTTCAGCAAGGAGGGGACTATTGGGTGATAGAATTTAAGCTTGAACAGGTCCTCAACAAAGGCTTGGAAGAATACATAAATTTTGAGTTAATATAAAAGATGAGCAAAATTATGATGGGAGAAAGTGGGAGGAAATAGGCAGAGGTGTACTTCAGTCACTCATAAGACTGATCATGTGTGAAATCCCTGAAGCAAGAAGGAACACTACCAAATCAGTAAATGAAGAAATTCTAGTATGACTGGAGCCTACAGAGTGAAAGCAAAAATGTGACTGAGGATAAAAATGGGGTGTATTTTAAGAGCAATGCAAACTCATGAATAGTTTAAGGTAGAGGAAGACAAAATAATATTTGAGCTAAATATGTTTACTTAGTTTTTATTGTGGACAGTGGACTGGAAAGAATCAAGCATGAATAATATATCTAGGACTTATTGTAGTTGTCTGGGCATAATTATGGTGGGGACCCAGATTGAGAGAAATGAATATGCTTGTAATATATAAATATGTATATGTATTTAACTTTCTTTTTTGAGAATTTTATATGTCTTTACAATGTTTCAATCAAATCCACTACCAGTCCTTTACTTACAATTCTTCCCCTATCCTCCATCATTTATATTCCCAATTTACTCTTTCTCTCTCTCTCTCTCTCTCTCTCTCTCTCTCTCTCTCTCTCTCTCTCCCTCTCCCTCTCCCTCTCCCTCTCCCTCTCTCCCTCCCTCCCCCTTTCTCTCTCTTCCCCCCTCTATCTCTTCTTCTCCTCCCTCTTTCTCTCCTTCTCTCTTAAATCTACTGAATGCACTTCATTCTACTTTATGTGAATGGGAATAGTGGGAATAGGACTATCTACTGGAGCATGGATAACCTCTTAGTGGGCACATTTCTGAAGAAAACTGATTACCCTTCCCTCAGAAACCATCAGCTGTCAATAGATTCTCAGCTAGGAGTGACACTTCATGAGTACTTCTTTGTCCAGGCTTGAGTTTTGGCTGTTGATGCCTACCATTTATGGCCCTAACAATCACTCTTCCCTTTCTTCTACAATGATTGAGCCTTGTGGGCAGGGACTGTTACATAGACTTTACATTTAGAGTTGAACACTCCATAGACTTACTTTCTGTACACTGATAAGTAGTGGGTCTGTGTACTAATAACTATATACTGCAAAAATAAGTTTCTCTGATGAGGGTTGAGAGATGCACCAATTTAGAAGTTAGGGGCAGTTTAATACTATGACATTTATCAGGATAATGGTATTGGGTTCTTCCCTAAGACTTATGCCACATATTTCAGTTATAGGACATGAAGAAATAAAGCTGATACTGACTTGGTAGCTTCATTTCTACTGAGTAGATTTCACATTGCCAAAGGGTTTGATTTCTGCTACCAGAGGAGAAACATCTTACAAAACAAAAAATACCCTGCTGTGAACCCTGTGAGCAACAACAATGACTGTCCTGACAAGATATGGCCACTGGTGCAATGGAGGCATGAATGTTATGGCAGTAACCAAACACTTTCTGATTGGATTTAAGTGCTGGTCCACAAGTTGGAACTCATGCCTGGTACAGTTAACTAGGTCTTCAATGCTTGCAGTATGTTTTAAACATAAATCTGCTCTGAGATATTGATATAATTTAAGAGTTGAAGAAAAAGATGTGCTTAGCATGATTCTTTTTTAAAAAATATATTTTTTTACTTAAAAAAAATTTAATTCATTTTGTATACCAACCACAAATCTCCCTCTCATCACTCCTCTCACTCACCCCCCAGCCCTCCCCCCGACCCACTCCCCATCCCCTCCTCCAAAAGGGTAAAGCCTCCAGTGGGGAGTCAGCAAAGCCTGGCACATTCAGTTGAGGCAGGACCACGCCTACTCCTGCTGCATCACGGGATGATTCTTGATGTTTTGACTTAAGTGAGTAGAAGGTGGAACTATATTTAAGACAGGAATTACAAAATGAAGAGACAGTTTGCAAATGTGGTTGGAATATTTTGGAGCTTAGTACTGAACATACTGAGAAGAGATACTAAGTAAGGAGTTAAATATAGTTCTAGAGCTGAGAAGAAAGACCCTAGGGAAAAAGCCCACTCAATTATTGATTTGTAGAAAGATAGTGTTGATAGTGGAATATACCTTTAAACACACAATACATATGTAAGGAATTATTATTTTTCAACTCAGAAAACCTTTATGTATAAAATTAGTGTCATGGTGATTTAATAGGCACTCATTTCTTAGATTTAATTCATTGTGCCATAATTTATCAAAATATTTCAGCTCTCAAAAATAGATGTCCTTGGAACAATAGCCAAAAATTTAGTTGTTTTTTTTTTATGGCATTTCCTGACATTGTCAACTCCTGTATTATTTATTTACATAAAATGTACACAGGGTTTTTAAGGAGAAAAGACATTTTAATATTTCTTCATTAATAAGATTTATATTTTTCTAATACAGTGATTATTTTTCATTATACATTAAAACATGATATATTTAGAAAATATACAGCAAAAGATGTTGGTAATATTATCTTCATGAAGACCATACTTACATTTTTTTTTAGGTTGATTATTTATTTATTTATTTATTTATTTTTATTTTATTTTATAATTTAATTTAATTTTACATATCAGCCACGGATTTCCTTGTTCTCCCCCCTCCCCCCCACCTTCCCCCCAGCCCATCCCCCCATTCCCATCTCCTACAGGGCAAAGACTCCCCTGGGGATTGAGTTCAACCTGGTAGATTCAGTCCAGGCAGGTCCAGCCCCCTTCTCCCAGGCTGAGCCAAGTGTCCCTGTATAAGCCCCAGGTTCCAAACAGCCAGCTCATGCACTGAGGACAGGTCCCGGCCCCACTGCCTGGATGCCTCCCAGACAGATCAAGCTAACCAACTGTCTCACTTATCCAGAAGGCCTGATCCAGTTGGGGGCTCCTCAGCTATTGGTTCATAGTTCATGTGTTTCCATTTGTTTGGCTATTTGTCCCTGTGCTTTTTCCAATCTTGGTCTCAACAATTCTCGCTCATGCAAACCCTCCTCTTTCTTGCCAATTGGACTCCTGGAGCTACACCTGGGGCCTGGCTGTGGATCTCTGCATCCAGTTCCCTCAGTCATTGGATGAGGTTTGTTCAGGTTGTTCATGTAGATCTCATCCATTTCTCTGTCATTGGGCAATCCCTGTGTCTTTCTTGGGGTCCTGTTTTCTAGGTAGCCTCCCTGGAGTTGTGAGTAGCAGTCTAGTTATCTTTGTTTTACATCTAGTATCCTCCTATGAGTGAGTACATACCATGTTTGTCTTTCTGAGTCTGGGTTACCTCACTCAGGATAATTTTTTCTAGATCTATCTATTTGCCTGCAAACCTCATGATGTCATTGTTTTTCTCTGCTGAGTAGTATTCCATTGTGTATATGTACCACATTTTGTTTATCCATTCTTCAGTTGAAGGGCATCTAGGTTGTTTCCAGGTTCTGGCTATTACAAACAGTGCTGATATGAACATAGCTGAGCAAGTACCCTTGTGGTATGATTGAGCATTCCTTGGGTATATGCCCAAGAGTGGTATAGCTGGATCTTGGGGGAGATTGACTCCCAATTTTCTAAGAAAGCACCATTTTGATTTCCAAAGTGGTTGTACAAGCTTGCATTCCCACCAGCAGTGGAGGAGAGTTCCTCTAGCTCCACATCCTCTCCACCCTAAGCTGTCTTCAGTGTTTTTGATCTTAGCCATTCTGACAGGGGTAAGGTGGTATATCACAATTCTTCTTCACAGACCTGGAAAGAATAATACTCAACTTCATATGGAAAAACAAAAAACGCAGGATAGCCAAAAGAATCCTGTACAATAAAACAACCTCTGGAGGCATCACGATCCCTGACCTCAAGCTCTACTATAGAGCTACAGTAATAAAAACAGCTTGGTACTGGCATAAAAACCAACATGTGGACCAATGGAATCGAATTGAAGGCCCTGACATTAATTCGCACACCTATGAACATATAATTTTTGACAAAGAAGCCAAAAGCGTACAATGGAAAAAAGAAAGCATCTTCAGCAAATGGTGCTGGCATAACTGGATATCATTGTGTAGAAGGCTGCAAATAGATCCATACCTGTCACTGTGCACAAAACTTAAGTCCAAGTGGATCAAAGACCTCAACATAAATCCAGCTACTCTGAACCTGATAGAAGAGAAAGTAGGAAGTAGTCTTGAATGCATTGGCATAGGAGATCACTTCCTAAATATAACACCAGTAGCACAGACACTGAGAGAAACAATCAATCAATGGGACCTCTTGAAACTGAGAAGCTTTTGTAGAGCAAAGGATACGGTCAACAAGGCAAAGCAACAGCCCACAGAATGGGAAAAGGTCTTCATCAACCCCATATCTGACAGAGGGCTGATATCCAGAATATATAAAGAACTCAAGAAATTAGACATCAAAATGCCCAACAGTCCAATTAAGAAATGGGCTATAGAACTAAACAGAGAATTCTCAACAGAGGAAGCTCAAATGGCTGAAAGACATTTAAGGAATTGCTCAACATCCCTAATCATCAGGGAAATGCAAATCAAGAAGACCATACTTTTTATCTTCAGGGGAAAAACAACTTTAAATATGGGGCAAGAGAGAGTGGAAAGAATGACATGTAACCTTTATGAATACGAGAGCTTTTTGCCTATTATTTGCTCTTATCTCAGCATTTAGACTATAACCCATCCACTTACTAGAAGAATAATTAAGTTTTAAGGAATAAATTTATAAATGACTTCTATAGTTACACTTGTAATTATTAGAAAAATTTTCTGAAATCATGGAAAGTTACTCATATTTAGAAAAATAGTATATACTGTACACATAATATGTGCATGCATGAATGTATACACATATATCTCCCAAGGGGAATGCAATGCTATTTGTTTGTATTCTATCTTTCAGTGGTTTCTCATGGCCAGATGAGATTTTGGAAAGTTTCCTGTGCTTACTTTGGGCTGTTTTAATTTTAATTTACATTGATATATCAGACACCTCACAGATGACATTTATTTTAGTTCTGATAAAACTCAAAACTTTCTTGTCATAGCAAGGCAAATGATGTAGTGACTTACTGAATAATATATTATGTTCAAGGAATCTATTTTCCAAGGGCTACATACTCCTCAGTGGCTCATACCATGAGAGAATTCTATACTATAGTAAGATAATCCATAAATAAAACCAGGAAAACTATAATATTCATAATGATTGTACCAAAATATAACAAAAATGTAGAAAAATGTGTAGCAAAACCCATTTTAAACCAGTTCTTATGGAACTTTTAAAATTAAGAAATGAATCAAATGTCTTAAAAAATTCAAGGCACTTCATTGTGTCAGGTAGATATAAAGGTGAAAATGGCCTAGTCTTTGTCTTTAGAGTGCTCAGTATCTGCTAAAGAAGTCAGGATTGAATTCAGGAAATAGTTGTAAATTCCTAGTGTGAAAACAAATTTAGGTTAAGTGTATTGGGTAAAAAAGAGGAGCACAACTTAATCTCAATCAGGCAAGGCTTGACTCTATGGTACTGTATGTCTGGGTGTGCATTTTGTGTGTATGTGTGGGGATATGAGTACTTTATAGGAGTCAACATACTTGAAATTTTAGTGCAATGTAGCAGGATGTGATAAAGTGGTAATATCTTGTAAGGAAGTAACACAACATAGAGAAGGAATGAAAGTAAGATAAAATAGAAGCTTGCTAAATTTTTCTTTAAAAATACTTGTAAACATAGCTTGCTGGCTGGAAACCTGTAATATCAGTACTTGAGAAGCTGAGTATTCTAGGCTGCCCTAGCCTACATTAATGGGACCTTGTCTCAAGAAATGTATTACTTAAAGTTTTGATTGCTTTGCCTCCAAAGTTTATTTTTGGTTTCCGTTTATTATGATTATTGTTTTTAAAAGTTTGTTTATATAATGTGTACTTATCTGTGTGCATGTCTGTGTACTGTGTGAATGCAGTGCCTGAGGAGGCCGTAAGAGGGCGTCAGATTCTTTGGATTTGGAGCTACAGATAGTTGTGAGCTGCCATGTTTACACCAGGAATAGAACCGGGTCCTCTAGCTGAGCAGTCAGTGCTCTTAACCATCGAGCTACATCTCTAGCCTCCCTTTTATTTTATTATTTTTTTAACAGTACATGAAGTTGTGCATATTTATGTGGGATCAGGTGGTGTTTTAAAACATGTATACATTAGTTAATATTTTAATAAGGTTAAGTATTTCTTCCTTAGCAGGGCGGTGGTGGCACATGCCTTTAATCCCAGCACTTGGGAGGCAGAGGCAGGTGGATCTCTGTGAGTTCGAGGCCCACCTGGGCTACAGAGTGAGTTCCAGGAAAGGCGCAAAGCTACACAGAGAAATTCTGTCTTGAAAAACCAAAAAAAAAAAAAGTATCTCTTCCTTGATATAAAATATAAGTGTGAGCTAGAGACTGAGAAGATCTTTCATTGATGAGGGAAAAGCTAGTGTGAGTAGGTCATAGAGACTGAGAAGAAAACAAAGTATGGAGAGCTATAAGCACCCGAGACAGAATATAGTATGAAGGATTATCACACTACTGCATTTCACATTTGAATTATTTTGAAACTCTTGGAAAATAATTACACGAATAATTCTTGAGATTAAAAAGTACTTTTCCTTAATCGAATGCACCCTCCCCTCTCTTTTTGCTTTAGCATTTTCAATCAGGCAAGCATTTTAAATAAGGTAAAGTGGAAGGTGACAGACCTTGAAAATACTCATGAGAGCTTTGTTAACTACTTGGCATAGACAACTTTAAGCTCCCTTATCAAATATAATCACTTCTGTATAAAGTCTATTTTACTTTAATCATATTTCTCCAACAGTTTTGTAGGAGAAAAGTTGTATAAACTCTTATTTTGGCCAGAAATCAGATTCTGAAACAAAAGATTTATTAAGCATCTACTATTCTTTATTATTCTTTCACATTTTTCCCCCATCTCATTTTGAAACTTGTATTGCTAGGTGGCTGTTTGGACTGACTAGAGAATACAAGAGAAATTCCATTCTGTGGAAACTAGGCAAAGGAATTTTTGTTTGGTTGTTTCTTTTCTCACTGGAAAGATACAGAGGAAAAAAAAGACACAGAATATAGTTGGACAGTATTGTTATGAAGTGAAAATCGATGCCTCAGGTTCCAAAAATACAAATGCAGACACGCTAGGGGAAAGAGTTTTCCTGGCGTGAATGAAAATCTTTGTTCAGAATGAGCACCTTTGAATTTCACTCCTCCGAGAGACCAATTTTTGCTTGGTAATTGTCAAGGAGTATACAAGATTTTCCTCATCCATCCTTGCTTGAGGAGTCGAATACTTACATTTCTTTTCCATATTAAACCTCCAGGATAAATAATCTGTTTCACTGAAGCCTGTAAAACGAATAGAGCTTTTACCATTCTCATTAACATTTTAAATACTACCTCTTTGCTGCCTACCTGGACGCTTCACCCTAGAACTACAACACCCAGAATGCACTGTTTTTCCTTCCGCCTTCTACCGAGAAACTGCCTAAGGAACTCCGAGCCACAAACTACTGTCACGTGACACGTTTCCTGTCAAGATGGCGGATAATCTCCCTTCGGATTTTGATGTGATCGTAATAGGGACGGGTATGTGTAGCCCTGGTTTTTCCTGGACAAAATTTAGGAAATAATTCTCGCCTTTTAGTTTCTCTGTCAGTGGTGAGGGTTGGCGAGAAACGGCAGGGGTCGAGCCTGAGAGGGAGGTCGGAAAGGAAGTGAGGTAGTCTGGAGTCAGCGCGGGACTTGGCAGCTTCAGGGAGGGGCTTGGACCCGCGGTGTTTTGCGCCGTTTGAGTAGGGGTCGATCTGGTCGATGCCGATTGCTGAGGTTGGTTGCTGTGGTGATTCCTGTTAAATTTCCTTAGAGGAGGGTGGGTTTGCAGTGTCATGAGAATGGAGGGTCGGGATTTGATCAATGGATTCGCCATTGGCATAACATAATTGCCTCCTTCCCTCCTCGTTGATTTCAAGGTTATATTCCCCATCAATTTCTGTCGCTATTTCATAGGACTTTTTCCATATACTTACATGATTCTAGGATACGTTGCAGCTCAGATGCAGCTTAATTTGCAGTTTTATAAGAATGATGCTCAGTTACCCCTGTGTATTTTTACTAAGGGAAAGATAATGAACTCTTTTTTTGTTGTGTTGAGTAGCCTAAGGACCTTTCCCCCCCAGAGGTAGCCATTATTCTTGCATTATGGTGTTTAAAGCATCCTTGTTTTTGATGCAGAAAGGAAGCATACTGTTTTCTTTCACCCATCTATACACTACAAATAGATATGCTCAGAAAAAGCTCCAGTGTTTCAGATCCCATGTCTGACCTTAGCTTCTCCTTGCTTTTCCATCATTAGTTCTCCATGTTTTGGGTGGAGCCAGAAATTCTCTTCAGCTTCTAGTTGACTAGTTAATCCTACAACACTTGGCAGCAATTAACATTTCTTAACTGTAAGGGATGTACTTTGCATAGTATAAAAGAGATAGTGGGGTGGGTTTTTCTACCTTCTATAGAATGTGGTAGGCAGCAGAAGCTTTGGTGAATGGGATTCTATTCATTGTGCTAATGAATTCAGTTTCCTCTGTTCCCAAAGAGTAAAAATAGCCCTATTTCCAGGTTTAGAGTGAAAACAATCGCAACTCGTTTTCAAATGTATAACATTTCTAATCAATGGATTAAGCACTTCATAAAATCCCAACAACAACCTTGCTAGGATGGGTATTCTTTTCAGTACATAGAAGAGGAGAAGCAGCCTGGAAGTCTAACTTGCCAAAGTCACATAGTTGATAAATGTCTAAAGGCCAGTACCATCCAAGAAATGGAGGAACTTTTTTTTTTTACTCTCAAAATTGTACTATGTTAGCAGAAATAACTGGGAAAATTTAGTCTAGATATGCAATGGGAGACTCAGACACTCAGCATTTCAATTTCCACAATTTTGAATATAAGAAGGGTAAATCAGACAGCCTTTAAAGGTCTTATCCAAACACAAATTCCCATTTTCTAGATGTACCTGGGTAGTTGTTCTCAGAACAGTGGGGGTGTGTTAATTTTCAGCCTGAAGATAACTATGGCAGTAGCTAACCTGGTTGTAACTGCAATGAACAGATGTTGGATGAGAGCTTGAAAGACCCAGGAGACTATTCACTTTTCCCAGTCTGCTCTCAAACTGAGAACACCATCCATTTTAGAATAAGGTGCTTTTCTTAAAAGTTGTACTTGAATTGATTTGGGTGATGTGTGTTAACTTTCATTAAATGTTTTAGATACATTAAAAGTGCAAACATTTGGTGAAAGTCATTTTTCAAATAAAATGATTGCGACAGTTTCAATCATTGCTTTTAATTGAACTGATTTTTGAAACATTTTGATTTCCTCCCCCAATACTTTGCTGAATTAGACTTCAAATGTGTTGGCCTTATTAAATTAATATGTAGATAACTTATAGGAGAAACAGTGTTTCATAAGTTCTGTTCTGTTAACCAAAGCAAAATGAAGCATGTCATCAGAAACAAGAACTAGGCTGTGAGTTGTAGTTCCCTTTTAGCAAGTTTCTAGTTTAAATGTCACCAGGAGCAATTGCTTCATCAAGTAGAATCCATCCAAGAATATTTTAAAAGTCCATCTACCTTAAATAATTTGTATTTTTACTTTTTGAATGACGTGGTTTAAAGCTTTCCTTTAAGGTCACATTTTCAAGATATGATGGGGAAATATCAGAATACTCAATAAAAAAATTAAGATTCAGTACTTGAACTGTGGGGGAAAAGATAAAAAGAAAATAAAATAGATCAAAGAAGGAAAACCAATTGAATGTCAATGGAGAGGATAAAAAGGACATAAACTATTAGAATGTGATCTTTGGCTTGAGTACACTATTGTTGTTTCAGAATAGTTTAGCATTTAAAAATGATTTTAGCGATAATTTTGTGGGTTATGGAAAAGTTATCATTAGGTGCAGATTAAAAATTATCCCAGTAACAAATTGTCACTCGAAGTGACTTTTCCGGTAACTTGTATGATCTCCAGCAAAGCCAAAAACTCACAAGTGTGGAAGAAATCGAAGTTATAAAGGTTATATGATAATGTTGACATATGCTATACATAGGAGCATACTTCAGCTCCTCACTTGGAATATATATTTTTATTTTAGAAGGAATTCTAGCATGGTTAGAATGTACTATAACCACGTCATTTAGAAGCACAGACTGGTATCACCTGTGAAGAATATGTTTGGCTGGTGCTATTAGATGTACAGCTGACTGAAAATTCATAGCTCTATAAGAAAGGGAATACATATGAAGTGGCATAATGGGTTGACATTTTTTAGTGTAAATACACACATATAATCAGTCAATCAATTTTCATGATACTCGACTTTTATTGAGTACCTACTCCCCTTGTGCTTGTAATATTTACTGTATTGCCTTTCCTTAGAAATGTTTTGGACTTCCTCAGAGTCATAGTTCTACAGTTTTTCCTAAAAGCATGGAAATTTTTCATGTCATGGGTTCTTTATGCTTTCAGTACACCATAAAGAAATTCAGTCTGCATGCTGTTCCTTCTTAACTATACTGCTTTATCTTTACCAAAAGTTCCTCCTCTAAGAGACTATGTAGTAAGCGAGCTTATTTAATTTCTTAGTTATTTTCTTGAAAAAGATATTTTCTCTTTTCGCTCCCTCTCTCCCTCCCTTCAGTCTTGTGCTGGTCTTTGAACCTGGGCCTTTGCACATGCTGTGGAAGTACTCTAATGAGCCACATCCCCAGCCCCACTCAGATCGTTTTTTAAAGAGCTAGGTTGCTAAAGCTTCTCCAAGGTAAGGATTTGCCATTGTGTGTATGTAAATGACCCTGTGTTTTCTGTAGCCTTTTAAAGAAGTTGAATTTGTGTTCTATATATTGTACTGATTAAAACATTTTTTAAAGTTAAGCTGCGTTTTTCAGGAATGTTCATGTAGATAGCACAGTCCCATTCTTAATGTTTCAGAATGCAGCATTGAGGTAGTTAACTTTAAAGGCTGGCAGCTCATTCAAGGATTTTAATGCTTCTGATATCAGTAGGGTACTATTTCTAAACCTTGCTGAATAATATTGCTGCAGGAAGTGGTGTAAAACCTGATATTTGCTGAATAGCACTTATGCTATGTTCAGCACAAGTGATTTCCCATATTTACAGACCACTTAATACTCTTCTTAGGATGTCTGTGTGTGCTTCTGTTATCATAGTATGCACATATTCCTTCCCTATGTCTCCAAACATCCTTATATGTACTGTTGAGAATGTGTGTGTGTGTGTGTGTGTGTGTGTGTGTGATTTATTTTTTAACATCCCAACCACAGTTTCCCCTTCCTCCTCTCCTCTCAGTCTCTCCCCCTATTTCTCCTCTGCCCTACGCACCCCCCCAACCACTTCTCCATTTCTGTTCAGGAAAAGGCAGGTGTCCTGTGGATATCAACCAAACATGGCATATCAAGTCCAGTAACACTAAGCACTTCCCCATGTATTAATGCTGGGCAAGGTGACTCAGTATGAGTAGGGTCCCAAAAGCCAGCAAAAGTCAGAGACAGCCTTTGCTCCCACTGTTATGAGCCCCACAAGAAGACCAAGCTACACAACTGTAACATATATGCAGAGGATCTAGGCCAGTAACATGCAGGTGCTCTGGTGGTCAGTCCATTCTCTGTGAGCCCCTATGAGCCCAGGCTAGTTTATTCTGTAGGTTTTCTTGTAGTGTCCTTTACCCCCGTGGTTCCTACAATCCCCACCCCCGTTTTCCACAGAATTCCCTGAGCTCTACCTGATGTGTGGCTGTGGGTCACTGCATCTATTTCTATCAGTTGCTGGATGAAGCCTCTCTTATGACAGTTGGGCTAAGCACCAAGAGTGGCTTTGTTTTTTTAATTGCAAGTTGCCACTTCTCTGTAGTTCATGAAATGAATGCTAGCCCTTAAATGAGTAGATTGTATAATATTAATATATATAATAAAAGATGAATGTATTCTCTTTATACACACAAATTATAATGTCTAGAAAACATTAAGCAACCTAATAGTAAATAGTATTGAAAGTAGTATTTCAAAGGTCCTTTAGACCTTCCATAGATTTTGCACACTTTTACATACATATGTCTCATTTGTGGAGTACAATGTGGTGATTAGTACCATGGCTGTGGAATCAGCCAAATTGAATTTGAATTCCAAGTATGCTCCTTGTGCCACCTTAGGCACATTCCTTAACCCTTCTTAAGTTTCACCTTATTTCTAAATAATTTCTAGGATGAGTTCCACCAACTTGTGTTAAATATTGAAGAAATAATTCTGATAAAATGTTTACAAAATGTAGCTGATTTTTGTGGTCTGAAAAGCCATACTGAGGTGCTTTTATTATCATTACTGTTTAGCCTGAATGGCTTCAAGGAAGAGCTCATGATTTTCATGGAGTGTCCTGGATGGATGCTATTGTAAGGTTCATTATCTTCCTCTTCCCATTGGCTACTTGATTGGAAAGAACTTTGTTTGTGCATTACTACTTTTAAGAAAAAAATCAGAGTTTTTTATCTGGTAGCTTATAGATATTCCTTCTTTTCTTGAGTTTGGTTCACTAGTTTGCATTATTTATCATCTGTTTTGAGTAGATTTATTAATTCTTTTTTTTTAGTTTTAATTTTCTTTTTTTTTCTTTTTTTAATTTTATAATTTAATTTAATTTTACATATCAGCCACGGATTCCCTTGTTCTCCCCCCTCCCGCCTCCTCCCCCCCATCCCCCCCCCCACCCTCGCCTTCCCCCCAGCCCACCCCCCATTCCCATCTCCTCTTTGAAATGAATTAATACCTGGACTGAATCTACCAGGTATTAATTCATTTTAACTGGGGACATAGTGTGAAGTGCTGTTTCATTGCTTATAAATGGTATAGGAGGTAAAGAAAGCCCACAGGTCTTGCTGCTTTGTTCACTATTTTGTACTTCTTAGGGCTTTTTGTTTTTTAAGGAAAATCATGTCTTGTCTTCTCTTAGTACCTAACAAAGTAAGGAGGAGTTATTTAATTCTGGGGATTCTCTGAGCTGCTACACTTCTCTGTAAATCATAAATTTGAGCCAATCCCTCGGAGAGAGCCGCATCTGTTACCGGAGTTCCCTGGGCAGCATCGTTTTCATCTCCCATGCTGCTTGTCATTTTCTCATTTTCTCCAGTGTTCTCATGATGTTTTGGATAACTCAGGCTACAGCAATTAAAATCAAATGTGGTTGCTCAACCTCACATTCTCATGTTTAACATAAAATCCCAATGCACAGAAACAATTATAATTCCACATAATTGACCTGTTACTCATGCTAAATCATCTGCCATTCAGTTTCAGTGTGAACTGAAAAGTTAGGCTGTGCCTGTTATGTGTGTAAATCCTAAAAGTTGCTGTCTGCTCCCAGTGTATAATCCATAGTATAGAAAGATTTGGAGTCTGGGAGACATTTAGTTGTGGCTAGTAAAATAGGGATACTTTTCTAAAGATTTACTTTTTGTTTTTTCTAATAATTTAATTAAAGGGCAGTATACAAAGAGACAATGATTTGCCATGGATAGAGATTTATTGGAGCATGATTATAAGAGTTGGCATGTTTTCACATGAGGCAGATAGGGAAAATAAACAAGACAACAAAAACCCTAAACAAACAAACAAACAAACAAACAAACAAAAAACCAAACCCCCCAAACAGGTTATACAAATAGTTGAGGAGACAGGCAACTTGGCTTAGCATAATGCCTAATTGATTTCATCTCAGAGCTTAGGCTGGTTTGGTTTTCTAGTATCTGCTTTGCCCTCTCATAGTGTTTTCTATTATTGTGCTTGTGCACATAAATTTAGTATAATATTTGATTTCTTACTGTTACTCTTTCTGGGGTAAATATTATCTCATCTCCTCAAGTAAGTATAAAACCATAGGTTTAGCCAACTTTGACATAGATTATATAGGTTAGACAAGTCATTGTCAACTAATGTTGAGATACTGAATTGAGCTTGTTGAATTTTTGTAAGTGGTAAAGAACATCATAGACTCTGAAGATTAGATTAGTGTGCTCTAGGTTTGTGGGTGGCAGGTTTTTACTGATGCCAACAATAGCTTTGTGTCTGGTCCTTAATTATTGACAGCACTATGACATTGTGGTCAGCTTGCAAACCTTTATATAAAGGCAAACAGGATGACCTAGTTAGGTTTATCCCTAAAAACAAAACAAAACAAAACAAAAATCAAAGAATTACAGACACTAAATCAGTGGGATCAGAGATTTTAGTTTTCAATTGAATGTCATTCATTCCAAGGTGTGTAATTATATAATAATGGTGTAAGTTTGAGAATGATTCAGTATTCAATTCATCTTTTTTCAACATTGGCATTCAAGTCTTATTTTTCATGACTGTCAACTTGTTTTGCGGCCATTTCAGCAAGAACTAAAACTTGGCATTCCTGGAAGAGAAGAGCAATGATACATGCAGAGACACACCCTGTGTTTCTTTTACTAAGAAAAAAGGACAAATTGACTTTACAGTTTGGTATATTTAAAGGGCAGAGTGGGGTTACTGGGAGTGTCAGGCCTTATCTAGAGCTTTAGAGGTCATAAGGGCTCAGAGTTAGTGAATATAGTTCTCCAAAAAGGCCAACCTAAGGGCATTTTCCTTCTGGTTATCAGATTGCCCTGCAGTTTTTTTGCAGACATGTGAACACCCACAGGGAGCATTGTGTAGTTGCTCTTGAATTTAGGTTTGCCCTTGATGAAAGCTTTGGAGGCCATCTGTATAGCAACAAACTTGATACACAAATTACTACTTCTTGACAACAAACTTGATTCACAAATAATATTACTTGTTTGAATTTGCATTTTATGATAAATAAGGCTGAATATTTATGTGATTTGGCCACCTACATTTCCTTTGTGAATAACCATAAGATATTAATCAGGTCATTACTAAATTATTATAAATATATAGTAATTCATTCATTAACTTCTAATTTTTACTATATGTATTTAAATTACTATGGTATTTTTTTTTTCCAGAGCTGAGGACCAAACCCAGGGCCTTGCACTTAGCTAGGCAAGCGCTCTACCACTGAGCTAAGTCCCCAACCCCTAACTATTGTATTTTGATTAGCACATACTTGTATAACTCAGTTTTGTTAGCATGTCCACTTTAAACTTTTATTATTTCTTTATTATTCATATATTTGAAATCTTTCTAGTTATTACTAAATGTGGTATATTATGTATAGGTAGGTCACCAGAACTTACTCTTTTTAATGAGCAAACTCTCAATTCCTCTTTTACCTTCTTTCCCTAGTTTCTGTTATATCATTGTTCTTGTAACTTCTGTGAGATCAAGTTTTGCGGATTCCATAAAGATCACCTGGTATTTGTGTTTCAGTGTTAACTTGTTTCACCTCACATACCATGTTGTGGCAAATGACAAAATTTTATTTTGTTTTTTATAATTTGTGTGTGTGAGTATTTTGCTTATATATGTATATATACCATGTGCATGCTCAAGGAGATCAGGGAGCACACTGAATCCTCTATAACTGGAGGAATGGATAGCTGTGAATTACCATGTGGGTGCTGGGAATTAACATGGGTTCTATGAAAGAGCAACAAGTGGTCTTAACACCTGAGACATCTCTCCAGTCCCCCGATTTCATTTTCTTATAGTAGAATAGTGTTCCATTGTGTCTATGTATTTAATTCTCTTTATCCATTCATCACATGACAGACATTCTAGTTTCTATCTCTTAGGTGCTGTGAATAGTATTGCAATTGAATGTACTTGTCAGGTGGATGATAGCAATAGTAATGCAAGTGACTGTGTCTGTGAGGTGGGTGGTGGTACATACCTTTAATCCCAGCACTTGGGAGGCAGAAGCAGGTGGATGAGGCTAGCCAGTCTGGTCTGTAGTGAGTTCCAGGATAGCCAGGACTACACAGAGAAACCCTGTCTTGAAAAACCAAAAAAAAAAAAAAAAAAAAAAAAGAAAAACCAAAAAGTACTTGTCTCTTTGATATGATGATTGATTTCCTTTTGGTGTATACCCAGTAATGGGAAGACTAGAAATATAGTCTTTCTACTTTTAGTGTCTTGAGAAACCTTTATACCTTTTTTTTTTTTGCAATGGCTATATACATTTAAATTCTTACTAATGTGTATGAGTTCCTTTTTCTCTTTGTCCTCGTCACTTTTTTTTTGTCTTTTCAGTGATTGTAATAAAGTCATAACTTATTCTTTTTTTAACTTTCATTTTCTACTTGAGAAGTTTCTCATATATCTATTGCCTGTTGGTTTGTTTTAAGAAATACCTAATCTGTGCTTTAGCCCCATTTTGAATTGGTTTATTTATTTCTTTATTTTTGCTACTAAGTTTAGTTCTTTGTGTATTCTGTATAGTAACATAACTGCTTGTTTCGTCTATAGTTTGCAAATGTTTTCTCCTATTCTATTAGTTGTATTGTCTGTCTCTTTAATCATTTTTCCCCAGTGATGACCATTGATCTTATGCCTTCATATATGCTATGCAAGTACTCTGTAAGCCTGTCTCTTAAATTTTGCTGTGTCTTTTGTTGTATAGAAGCTTTGTAAGTTGATAGGACCCCATTTTTCAGTGTCTGTTTTTGTTGCTAACACAGTTGGGATCACTTCCAAAACACTCTTTACCCAGACCAATGCTTGTGAGTGTTTTCCATGTTTGCTTTTGCAAGACTCATAGATTTGAGTATTTTAGATATCTTTAATTCACTTTGAGGTGATAGCTGTAATTAGTGAGAGATGGGGGTTTGATTTCATTCTTCTGCACATTGATACTGGTTTCCCAGCAGAACTTACTGAGAAGACTGCCCTTTCCCTGCTGTGTGTTCTTGGTGACTTTTGTCACAAATCAGTCAACTCTCAGTGTAGAGGGCTGTTGGACTTTTGTGCTCTCACTTTGTTTGTTTCTCTACTTTTGTTTTGCTAACATCATGCTGTTTTAGCTAATTATTAGTTATCATTGTCATTTTAAAGTCAGGTAGTACTTTGTGCTTTTTTGCTTTATTAGGCTTTGGATATTTGAAGTCTTTCATGGTTCTGTTTTTAATTCTGTGAAAAATATTGATATTTTTGATAGAGATTGTATTGAATCTGTAGATAGCTTTGGGTAGTGTTTTAATACGATTATATTTCTTTTAATCCTTAAACATAAACATGTGATATCTATCTTTTTTCTTTCTTTCTTTCCTTTTTCTTTCTTTCCTTTTTCTTTCTTTCTTTCTTTCTTTCTTTCTTTCTTTCTTTCTTTCTTTCTTTCTCTCTTTCCTTTCTTTCCTTTCTTTTTTTTTTAATTGAGTAAGACTTTCACATATAACTCTGGCTGGCCTAAAATTCACTTTGTAGACCAGGCTGGGCCTTCAACAGAAGTCTGCCTGTCTGTGCCTCTCAACTGTGATAATTAAAGGTGTTTGCCAATCTCATCCATCATCTTTCCATGCCCTCTTTTTGACGCCCTCTTTAGTTTCTTTTGCCATTTTTAGATGGTTTTCGCAGAGATCTTTCATCTCTTTTTCTTTTGTGCTTTAGGGACATTGACTTTTGTGTGTGTGTGTGTGTGTGTGTGTGTGTGTGTGTGTGTGTTCTTATTGTTATATTCATTTTCTAAGTGTACCTTCTGAAATGAATGATAAGCGGCACTGGTGGTGGCACTGGTTACTGGCGGAAAGGTCACGGTCACGACAGAACCCGGTTGCTTAGTAGCAGAGAGCTTTATTAGGAGGAAGGGGAGGAGGAATACAAGGACCAGGCCTGGGGAGGAAAGGGAGAGAGAAAGATGGTTGGGGGGGGTTGAGGGAGCAGAGCATAGAGAGGATGGGGTCCACGTTTGGCTTTTAAGGGCTCCTGGTGAAGCAGGCTTAGGGAGCTACCCCACACATGGACTGATTCCGTGACCACACCGTGTGCACATAGTTGCCAGCGCACACTGATGACGTAAGATGCAAGACCCTGAACTGCACATGTGTAGCTGGAGTAAGGGCAGAATTCTAACATTCCAGACTTATTGCTTATTATAAAAAAGCAAATGAATAGGAATAGGGGCATTGTTTCCCCCAGAAAAACTGCTCCCAGCTGACTTGGTGGATGTCAGTTGGCTCTTAGGGGGGGTAGGTGTTCTGGGATGGTGGACTGTCCTGGAATGGTGGGCTGTCCTGCTGCCTCGGAGCCATTCATCCCTCTTGGCTTGGCACTCTGGCTGCTTTTGTGTCTGACAGGATGCTGATAAGACAGAGAAAGCTTAGGAAAATAATTTTACCTTCAGGGAGGTCCCAGGGTGAGGAAAAGGGAGTCCTGGGACCAGGAATTTGGGTTGCACTTATCTGCAGATCTGACCTGTCCAGGTGGATTTGAGCTTGTTTCTGGAGCTTGGGAAAAATTTTGAACATGTTAAGAAGCAGCCATGAGAAAATTAGTAACAATTGTAGTGTTTAGTACTCTGCTTAATTTTTATCTGAGATAAGCTTTATTAGAGGTAGATTATTTAAGGCACCTGCTTCCTTTACTAGTTTAGCATTCAGGAGACACAGGTGATCAATTGTTGAGAGCATTTAACAATAATAGATGGTTATATTAAAGTCTGTTTTTGTAGAGCCCAGACACTTTTGAGTGTGGGGGTGTAAATACCTTTTAGCGGTTACAGTTTCTTACTTGATGATCCCTGGACTCCAGTTCTGTGATGGTCCTGTAACCATTAGCTGAGCAGTTAATTAGAAGAGGGAACCGGGAAGAAAAAAGCTTGTGGTGCAAGAGAACTTATTCTTTTGGAATTAGGGACAAGGCATAGATCAGGGCCCTCTCTGTGTCCCTGTGCATGAGGAAGAAAAGTACTTTTGACAGGTCTGGAGTGAGGCTCCTATCTTAGATGGAAAATCTTTTTCCATTAAGTAACCTTGAAAGTACAATTAAGTCTGGTGAGGTGGATAAGGCTGTCCTCCCTACCCCGACAATAGGGAAACAAGGAGAGGTGAGACCCCAAAACTCCCAGGACTGGGTGAGTGGCTCTGGTGTCCAGAAGGAAAGAAAAGGATCCCTTCCATGCTGTGTTCTGGGTTCCCTGCAAGCGAGACAGTGGCCAAGCCTAGGTCTGCTGGAGGTCTTAGTTTGATGCTCCCATGCCCCTTGGTGCCTGGGTGCAGTCAGCTGACCAGTTGTCTTTCTAGGTGGCACTTTGAAAAAGGCCCAATTGATGGCCTGGCAGGGCACATACTAGCCCATGTGGCCTCCTCCCCCGCCCCCCCCCCCCCCCCCCCCCCCCCCCACTTAAAACAGGAACCCTGCAGCTTTCGGGAGCCAGTTGGGCCACGTGTGCCAGCACTTGGCAATTCTGTTCTTGGGCTTTTTCATCTCTCCCCTGGTACACCTTAAATGCCACAGCTGAAACTTCCACCTGTGGGGTCAGGAGCCTTGCTCTCCAGATGTTTAAGTTTTAGCCCTTATGTTGTGGAGGTCTGGGAGACAAGAGACGGATTTTATTCCATGTCTTGATTTTTTTTTTCCGTCTCTCCTGGCTTGAAGACAGCTTTAGGAAGACCCGCCAGGAGGCAGGGTGTAAACTGATCTCTGGTGAAAGAGCCATCCTGATTACTGTGATCCTCATGTGGGTCCTGATCATAAACTTCTTTGCATGCATCCTAGCCTGCTTTCAGACCCATCTGTGCTTCTCAGGGCAGCATGAAAGTGAGTGGGAGGAGTTAAGGTGAGAGCCAGGGTTGGGCAGAAGCAGCCTGCCCAATACTGGAGAGCCTGCCCAATACTAGAGAGCGGAGAGCGGAGCACAGAGTGGAGAACAGATGAGGTTCTTTGGAGTCAGAGATTCCTTAGGTTTAGAAATGCATGTGGTCAGGAGAAAGAGAGAGTCAGAAAGGGAGAGGGGCTTTAGCGCTTTAGAGCTTGGGTAAAAGTGTGGGGATAAGGTAACTCTTTTCATTTGCCCATTTGCTGGCAGAAGTTTGATAATTCCCGTGAAATATTGGGGTTCAAGCAGCCAAATTTAATGGTATCTGGGGATATTTAAGACATTTGTCAGAGGAAGAATGGAACCATGAGAAGGAAGCCCCTATGTCCCATGGCTGCAGCGCCAAGAGAGAAAAATAAAAATTAAAAAAAGGAAACGGGATCAGACTCCAGTCCCAGGCATCCCCGAGGTTGGAGAAGGATCTATGAATCAGCACAGGTTACTCCCTGCTTCGTCAAGAGAGGAGTAAAGGTTGGGAGTGTACATAGCATGAGGAGCCCCCCCTCCCCTGGGGGTCCGACAGCATTGACCTATTTGTCAAGAGAGAGAATGAGTCAGTTACTGTGCAGCCTGAGGACCCCCTGGGGGTCCAGAGCAAGGAATATAGCCAGGCTTCAGTCACAGAAATGGCGGGAGTCAGAAAGGGGAATAACTCACCAATCTGGTTGGCGGGTGTGGTGTGCAGGTCCCGTGGCTGGGCTGGGCAAATGAAAAAAGCGGAGTGGGCAGTCACAGGTCCTAGGTATAAGGACAGCGCTCAGCCCTGGACGCAGAGCGGGCAGAATATCCTATCCAAGTCATGGCACCAATGAAATGAATGATAAGCGGCACTGGTTACCTGCGGAAAGGTCACGGTCACGACAGAACCCGGTTGCTTAGTAGCAGAAAGCTTTATTAGGAGGAAGTGGAGGAGGAATAAAAGGACCAGGCCTGGGGTTAGGAAAGGGAGAGAGAAAGATGGTGGGGGGGTGGAGGAAGCAGAACAGAGCAGAGAGAGGGTGGGGTCCGCGTTGGGCTTTAAGGGCTCCTGGTGAAGCAGGCTTAGGGAGCTACCCCATGCATGCGCTGATTCCGTGACCACACGTGTGCACATAGTTGCCAGCGCACACTGATGACGTAAGATGCAAGACCCTGAACTGTGCATGTGTAGATGGAGTTAGGGCAGAATTCTAACACATTCTACTTTTATGGTGATGTCTTATGTGAAAATGTATAAATTTTACATTTCTTTATTCTTTGATGTATTATTTTTGTAGGCATTGTTACTGGGATTGTTCCAAGTTCTTTTTCAGATAATTCACTATTAGTGTCTTGAAATACTGATACTTGTTTGCTGATTTTGTTTCTTGAGTTTTGTTGAGTTTCCTAATTATTTCCAACTGCTCCTTGGTGAATGATGACTCAATATAGTTTTCTATATAAATGAAATTGCCATAAAGGTCAGTTTGGTTTTCTTTCATTTCCAATTTAGATGCCTTTTGTCTTTTTCTTGCTCCTTTGCCTGGCTAGCACTTACAGTAGTATGTTGAACAAAACTGGTGAAAGTAGGATTCCTGGTCTAATTCTTAGTCTTAGAAGAGCTTCTAATGTGGTGAGGTACGTTCCTTCTATATATACTGAGTTGTTTGGAAGCTTTCTTCATGAAGGGTTTTTGAATTCTCTCCAAAGTCTCTTCTGTATTTGTTTAAATAATTACCTTTTAATTGTTGCTTATGTTAATGTGATGAATCGTGTTTATTGATTTACATATGTTTAACTGTCTTTGTGTTGCAGAGATCATTCTTACTATGTCCTTCAATTGAATTTGGTTTGATTTACTACCAAACCAAGGGATCTTGGCATTTAATGCTTTTGTTGTCATTCGATTTCTAAGTGTGTCTTTTGTTTTTATGGTGATATCCTATGTGGACATGTATAAATTTCACATTTCTAGTCTATCAAAAATTTTCTTCTGTAGTTTCCAGCCTTTGCAGACATTCCTAGAAAATCTTTCCTTCTCTCCAAGAGTAGGTAAATATTACTTTGATTTATTGTTCTTAAAAATTCTTAATGCAGAAAGGCTAATTTTAGTTAGACAGAATTTTATCATTTAATGGTTTTCCATTTTAAATAATTAATTATTTGCAATGATGGAGCTCAAAACTGGATTTTGCATTTGCTACACAAGCATAGGCAGGTAGTTAGGTGGGTGTGGTTGCTTAAACTTCTAATCCTAGTGCTTAAAAAGCTGAGGCAGGAGGATTGTCCTAAGTTCAATGCCAGGCTAGGCTCTAAGGTTAGACCTTGTCTCAAAAATGAAAATGAAATTACCTTTAGTTTGCATGTATATGGTGTATGTAGAACATGTTTTTTTGTGTTATATTTGGCTTTTGTATTCAGGGTTATCTTATTATGTGTATACCTATATTCTCAAATCTGAAAAAAGAAGTCATCCCAGATCTTAAACATTGCTGTTTCCAAGAATCTTGGATAAGGGATTCTCAACCTGAACTTTCATTTTTTTTTTAAGAAAAATATTGTGTATGTATGGGCATGTATGTGCTATAGCACAGAGGAAAACTTTCAGAACTTCATTCTCTGATTCTAGCATGAGTTCAAGGAATTAAACTCAGGTTGTCAAGTCTGCACCTTTACCCACTGAGCCATTTCCCAGGCCCAGTCTGCATTTAAAAAAGTTTATAAGGTTATTTATTTATGGTACTCTGCTATACGTCTGTGTTCCAGCCTATGTATGTGCATGTATATACATGCAATAACAATTAGTAAAAAAAAAAAAAGAAAGAAAGAAAGAAAGAAAGGAAAAGAAAAAAAAAGAAGCCATGAATTTTGAAGGAGAGCAGGGAAAGGTATATGGGAGGGTTTGGAGGGAGAAAGGGAAGGAAGAAATTTTGTAATTATAATTTCAAAAATAAGGAAAAAGAAAATGGATTTCATGGTAAAATTTCAGATAAAAGGGAATGTGATTTTATAACAATCTTGGAATGAGCACTCAGTCTATTTTATCATCTATTGTAGACTCAGTTTTATTATAGAAAATTATAAAAATAATGATGCAGTACAAAATACCTTCCCAGGTATCAGATTCTCAGTTTCATCAGTTAACTACTCATAGCCACTTCTGTTTTCTCTGTATTCTCTACCTTCTCTCTCATTTCACCATCCAACTCCAGATTACTTAGAAAGAAATCCGAGACAGAACATCATTTTATCTATAAATGCACTTTCAACATTTATCTGAAAGATAAAGGATCTCCTTACAAGCACAGTACTGTCATCCCATACTCTTTTTCGTCATCAGTTTTTTTTTTTTCATCGATTTTCTTTGCTTGTGTACTCTAGCTTAGTTTTCTTTTCTGAAATGAGTTGTAAAAAACTTCCTTCTTAAGCCGGGCGGTGGTGGCGCACGCCTTTAATCCCAGCACTTGGGAGGCAGAGGCAGGTGGATCTCTGTGAGTTCGAGGCCAGCCTGGTCTCCAAAGCGAGTTCCAGGAAAGGCGCAAAGCTACACAGAGAAACCCTGTCTCGAAAAAACCAAAAAAAAAAAAAAAACAAACAAACAAACAAAACTTCCTTCTTAACTGATTTCAGTCTGTTTTAGGATTTCTATTGTTGTGGTAAAACACCATAACCAAAGCAACTTGGAAAGGAAAGGATTGATTTCAACTTGTAATAATGCACAGATCACAATCTATCACTGAGGCAAGTTAGGGCCAGAACTCAAGGCAGGAACTGATATAGAGACCATCAGAGAGTGCTGCTTGCTGGCTTACTCCTCCTGGCTTGTTGGGTATGAATTCTTAAACAACACAGGACCAGCTGCCTAAGTATCACCCAGAGTGGGCTAGCTAGACCTTTCCACATCAATCATTTGTCAAGAAAATACCCTACAGACTTGCCTACTTGGCAGTCTTATGGAAGCATTTTCTCATTTGAGGGTCCTTCTACCTAGATGACTCTAGCTTGCTTAAAGTTGATAAACAAACAAACAACAACCAGGAGACAGTCTTTCAAATGTTCCTACTCTCTGTTCACCTCACATTTGAGCTTCTCTTATTTTGGTTTTTATGTCAGATTTTTTGATGATTTTCTTAAATTCTCTTAGCTTATATTACCCCATCTAGGTTGAAATTTCCTTTGAACGTGTGAGGTTGTTTTTGACATGTTTTTGTCTCTTTGGAGTGTTATTTTGCTGTGTTTTATTTATATTAATGTGCCTTAAGTAGAATTCAGCCAAAGATTTTTTTTTTAGGTGAAAGGACCTTTTCTTGTGTTTTTATGTGAAATGACCTTTCTTGTGTTTTTAATAGGGAGAATAGGCCAGTATAGCTTTTTGAACATTACTGTTCCAGATCTTGCTCTTTTGTTTTCATGCAGTGAGTAAACATATACTGGGATCTGAGATCCATTGACTGTTTTCCTTGGCCAGTGTTGTCTTTCCCTTTCATTGTCCCATATTTTATCAGTTTTGATGAATTTGGAAGATGTTCACAGCAGTCACTTCTTTCTTTTTAATCTATTATTTTTTTTATTCATTGGGAAATTCATATATGCATATGGTGTATTTGATCAAACACCTCACTTCCCTCTGGAAATCCTCTCAGGTTATCTTCATCTCACACACACACACACATACATACACACATACACACACGAGAGAGAGAAAGAGAGAGAGAGAGAGAGAGAGAGAGAGAGAGAGAGAGAGAGAGAGA